>CAUYRH010115822.1:0-18936 GCA_963574655.1 Perodicticus potto | reverse complement strand
ATTCTTCCCCTTGTATGTAATGGATTTCTTGCGTCTTGCTGCTTTTAGAATCTTCTCCTTCATATTAATTTTAGTGAAATTAACTACGATGTGCCTGGGAGAAGTCTTGTTCGGATTAAGTCGTGCTGGTGTTCTGTAACCCAAAACTCAATTTAGAAGGTACAGGAACAGAATGTAAGTTTGTGCCAATTTCTCAAAAACGGGCAAAAAAATCGTCACTCAAGTTCACTTGGAATTCTTTTTTCTCCTAAGCTCTTAACTCCAAGGCACCAGAAGAATTCTTTCCCAATGTTCACCCCAGGTAATCTTGTCCTTTTGGGCCTTCTTAAATTCCAAAGGCCTTCTAGTTTCTATCTACAAAGCTTTGAGGGCAAAGATATGAGAATCTTAACAAGCAAATACCCAGCCACCTTGATATCCAAGGTTAATATGCTTTCAGATTCCCTGGGATGGGATCGCCAGGCCTGTTCTCAAGGAGTACACAAAAAGAGTCAGAGCCAGCCAGTCCAACACCAGAATCTTGACCGCATACTGATCTTATATGACTCCCTCCACCAGTACAGAAAGAAGCTATCACATCATTTCAGCAAAGAAATGGAGGCTCAGGATCTAACCCGAACCTTCGAGCCAGCACATGGCAGATGTCACATACCTCCACCCCGAGACCAGAACCCGGACTTTCTGCTTCCATTGCCTCAGATTTTTCATCAGGTTGTCCCAGCCTCCTTCTCAAACTGAACGCACTTCTATTGGTTAACACCCATGGAACCCTGGGCAAGGAACAAAATTTCTTGGAGTCTGATCCTAAAATGGGGACAATTAATCATATTCACATCTCCAAATGATTATGGACATTCAGTAGTATAAAGTATACATAATATGCTGAGCACACTTCCTGGTACCTAGTAAGGCTCATGAAGAATCCATTCCTTTTTTATTTTTTCTTTTGAGATAGTCTCGCTCTGTTGCCCAGGCTAGAGTGCAGGGGCATCTGTCTAGCTTACAGCAACCTCAAACTCCTGGGTTCTAGTGATCCTCTTTCCTCAGCCACCTGAGTAGCAGGGACTACAGGTACTTGCCACTATGCCTCACTAATTTTTCTATTTTTGGTAGAGATGGAGGTCTTGCTCTTGCTCCTAAGAGCTGGTCTCGAACTCCTAAGGCCAAGGGATCTTTTTGCCTCAGCCTCCCAGATTGCCAGGATTACAGGTGTGAGGGACCTCACCTGGCCCATTCTTATTGCTATTATTTATCCATAAGGGTCCTGATACCTTAGGCTTTGGTCTCCTCCAATGAACACCTGCCCCAACCACTGATTGGTACCTTTTGCTCTAACTCAACTTAGCCATTTGGACTTTTCCAAATGTGACATTGTTTTTCTGCCACCCTTTTGCCTTTGCCTACCCTGTTCCTTCCACCAAGAACATCTCTCCTCTAGTCCTCATTTCTCCCAAAATGTATTATTTTTCAAGAGATGAGTTAGTCCCTTCCTCTGAGTTCTCCTCACACTTTTTGGCTACCTCTGTTCCAACACTTCCAACCTGGTGCAACAATTCCTGAATTTTCTGTCTATCTCCTCCATGTCTGGGAGGCCACAGAGGGCAAGTGCATCTTATAAAGCACTATAGTTAGGTAAACGAATGAATGTCTGGACAAGTGGAGGAATAGATACATGAATTATTAACAAACTCACTGCTGGACATTTTGACTGGCAGGACATAAGTTTTGAGTATCCGTGACTGGGAAGGAATCTTCAAAGTCAAAACACATGTCACCAGTATTGGAGTCAACAAAACATATTCTCTATCAAAATTAGGAGTTAAATGTCAAGGCTTTCACAGGCAGCCTGGAAGAAGTAGACTATGGATTTTACTGGTTCACTCTATTATAAATTAACACTCTTTTTGGCAGCCTGAAAATGATGTTTCTATCCCTAGCCAATATCACCTCTTTCCCACTTAGTAAACATTGATACATATATATATATATATTTTTTTTTTTTTTCTGAGTTGTTAATTTCAGGTTGTGATTTCCACCTGTCTTTTGTGCATGCATGTGAAGGGTCTGCTCACTTTAGAGATTGAGAAATATCATCCGTGGGTGTCAGAAGAGATTTGAGCCATCCACAGCCTGGCTATTTTCTCCCAGTGTACCTGCCAAGACCATCCATCTTCTTAGAGAATGACTAGAGAAGCCAGGAAGTGACAGAGATGGGGCTGTACCAAATTCTAGAATTCCAGAGTCCCTGTCACTATACAGTTCTGACTCTGAGATGGAAGGAAAGAGAAATTTGGGTTGGCTCAGCTCATTTTGGAAACAGTTCAGTGGTTCCCAGTCCCATAATACAGAGTGTCCCCCAAACCATTGCTAAAGTCACCACACATAGGGAAAATGTGGTTAAATGTACCTTTATTTATCAAATATTCATCACAAGATTTTACATGATTTATAAAACATTCTCTTGGGATCAGCCACCTCTTTGTAAAATTTTGTGATGTTGTAATGAATATTTTGTAAATAAAGCTACATTTAGCTACATTTTACCCATGTTTCCTATGTATGGCAACTTTAGGGATGGTGACTTTAGGAACACTCTGTAGAATTACCTGAAGAGTTTAAAAGAAAAAAAAAAAGCACTTGGGACACATCCCAGATCAATCAAATCAGGATCTTTCTGAGAGTGGAGAATAGAGCCCAGGCATCACTTAGAATTCAAAAGCTCCCAGCCAAGGTTGAGAATCACTGGAAAAGCTAAGAACACTTATTTTGAATCAATAAAGGGGGGGGGAAAACCTCTCATTTTCATCAAAATCCATGTAAAAAACTACCCACCCTTCCCACCTGCTTTGTGTTTTTCTGTTTACAAAATACTTTGCCCACATGGCTTCATCTCCTACCTAACATGGCCCTGTGGGATGGGCAGCCGGGTGCCCATTCTGCAGAAGAGCAAGCTGAGGATGATGGGGCCCAAATAACTTGTCCACAGTCATCCAGCACCAGGATGTAAAAACAGGTCTTCTAACCCCAAGTCAAGAGGCCTTCCTCAAAGGAAAGAGTCAGAGATCATCAAAACACGGAAAGAAAGTCACAGCCTTTCATGGTTCATAGGTAAGGAGTTCAAGGGACCTGGTTTTGACACTTGATCTCAAAGAATATTCTTCCTAGACTTGACCAAACGCTTTTATCATGCTGCTGAAACAGCACCATAGAGCCGAATGTCAAGATCAGATGGGGCAGGAAGAGGCCTAGATGTGCTCCTTTGAGAGAGGCCGTCTTGAGATAAAGGCTGAAGTTGCAAGGCAGGGGCCATGAAGGCTGGTGGGGGTTCCTTCATCATCAGTAGCCCATCTGCCTTTAGATAATGAATGTGCTGAGGCTCTTATTTCAGTTGGTTTTCTTGAGTGAGTTAAACCTACCCCCCTGTGATCTTGTTTGAACTACTGATTTGCTTAGCAAACACTTTCTCTATAAATAATGAATAAGTAAACTCCAGCCTCCTGCTGATAAATTATTATGAGCTGAGAGTTAATGGGGTGTAAAGTTGGCAGTGAGCAGCCCCCACCATGCCACCACCCTAGGAAATCGAGCTGAGCTACCTCAGGGCCTGCTAAATTGGCATTTTCTCTCCCTACCCACATTGTACAAGCCCACCCTCCATTTAGTACCACCTCCCAGGCTGAGAAAAAGGGCACCCTTCTCTTGTCATCTTCCTGGGGTCTTGGCCTCCATGCCCATCAGCATTGAATTATGCAAAAGTTAGAACCAAAGGGAAGGAAAACTGCAGATAAAGGTAATTCTTATTCTTGTGAGCCCTGGTGTCTGGTTTTCCCTTTGGGGGTCAGGAAAGGAGAAGTTTATTTTCTTTTCATACCTGAGAATGTGCCCATGTTCATTTCCATAGACAAGCAGTCTGTTAAAATTTCTATGAATAGATGCTGCCCTAACCTTATTCACTGTTAGCTGTAAACCAGTGGCACCAGAATGATGTTGACCACAGCCACCCCACTGTACCTGGTCATCGTGTCTTGCCTTAAAGAGTTGGTATTAATTATAACAGACTATGCTTCCATCATAGCCCAGAAGAAAAGCCTCAAATGGATAGAGAACAGGATTTCAACTATGTGTAGAATGGTTAGATTGCCAGATTAATGATGGGTGGGTGGACACATGTACGGATGAACAGGTGGAAGGAGGCAGTGTGGGAGGATGGATGGATGAATGGATTAATGGTGGGTAGATGGATGGGTGACAGGTGTGTGGGTGGATGGGTGGGTGGACAGATAGGTGGATGGGTTGATGTTGAATGGATGGATGGATGAGAGGGTGAGCAGGAGTGTGGGAGAATGGGTATGTACCTGGTTAAGGGTCTGGATGATATAAGACAGATGAATTGATGAAAAGATGGGTGGGTTGGTGGGTGGATGGACATAGTGGATGAGAGGATGGACGGGGGAGTGGATTTATATTGAGTCGATGAGAAGTGGATGGATGGAAGGGTGGACAGGATGGATAGGTGGATGGGTAGTTGTGGAATGGATGGATGGCTGAGAGGGTGGGCAGATGTGCGGGTGAATGGATGGGTGGCTGGACAGTAAGGGGTCTGGGGAATATAAGACAGACGAACTGATGAGAGGATGGGTGGATGGATAAGTGGTCATTCCCTCCTAAGGATTCAGCTTAGGTTGAACAGGCCCAGAAGAGGATGTAAATGACTCAGCTAAGGATGAACCAGGTAATATAATCGCTTCACTAACAAGGAAATTGACAGCTAGAAGGGTCATAGGCATGTCCAAAGTCACACAGTGGTAGGGGAAGAACTTGACTCTTGGCTCCCTTTTCCTTGCATGCTCCTCCCCCTTCACATTTAGCACCTGATGGAAGGCTCGTGCCTCCAGATGCCATGTAAACACTGTCATTGTGTCACCTCTAAGCCTGTAGCCAAGTGCTGAAATAAGGCCTATGGATGTCCTAGCACCAAGGCTGAAAGAGGGACGGGGGGAGGTGCACAGGGAGGCCTGAGAGAGCACAGCCCCTGCGGAAGGCAGGCTGTAAGGTCAGCCGAGCCTGGAAACCATGGCTTACTGACTAGCTGGAATACTAATCCTCTGAGCTGTGCGGAGCTGCCTCCAGTTCTGAGAGTGTGGAAAAAGCAGCCCTTTGTTGCTCAGAGACAGATCAGACCTAAGGGACTGAGATGCTATGACAGTCCTCAACTGTCTACAAATGCTGCCAAACAAGTCTACTGAGAATCCTTGATCTGTACCTGTAAGTCCCAAAGGGCTGCGCTAATAACAGCCATGGCGGGACTGGTCTCGGCTGGGGAAATTCTGAAGACAGCTCTGACCTCTTCCTTGCCTTTGAAGATATCTGATCTGTTCCCTTCTCAAGGTTCCTCTCCACCTAGAAGAAACAGAATCCTCTTTTGAAGAGGACTCAGAGAAAAACCTTTTGATTAAAAGCAAGAGTGACTTCTCTGCCACACGCCTTTCTGCAGCCATCAAAGGGAGGTGATCAGAAAGCCTGGGAGAGGGGCCTCTGCTTCTCCCCACTCAGTCTCAGAGCAAGGAAAGCCCTTTCCCTGGAGACTACTGAAGGGTTTGATGCCCAAGAAGGAGGGGACCGACTGCAGGGGTGGGGGTTTCCTCCATTGCAGCCCCAACTTTAAATTTGGGTCACTGCCACTGCCAACTCAATAAGAAAGTTCTCTTCTAGGCCGTGTTCAGTGGCTCATGTGTGTTATCCTAACACTCTAACAGGCCGAGGTGGGTGGATTGCTTGAGCTCAGGAGTTCAAGACCAGCTTGAGCAAGCCTGACCCCATCTCTAAAAAATAAGAAAGAAAGTTCTCTTCACTAATAAAGTGCTTATGTATAATACTTGCTTCATTTTTATTTCCTCTTAAGTTTTCTTATTAAATCATAACTGTACATTAATGCATTATGGGGTACAATGTGCTGATTTTATATACAACTTGGAATGCTTACATCAAACTGGTTAACACAGACTTCACCTCACCTACTTATTATGTTCAGACATTTATAGTCTAAATAGATTTGACATGTACACTTACAATATGCACCATAGGAGAGGTCCCACTGGTTACCCTCCCTCCAGCCAGCCTCCTCCCTCCCCTCCCCTCCCCCTCCTCTTTCATCCTGGGCTATAGTTGTGTTTTATCTTTCGTATGAAAGTGTGGGTGATTATATACTGGTTTCCCAATAGTACTGAGTACATTGGATATTTTTCTTCCATTCTTGAGATACTTTACTAAGAAGAATATGTTCCAGCTCCATCCATGTAAACATAGAAGAGGTAAAGTCTCCAATAATAGTCGCTTTGAGGATAGTAAACGAGGTCAAATTCCAGCTCCACTATCACATAAAAGTCCCAACCCTACCTGGTAGCTGGGAAAAGTTGAAGTGCTCAGAACCGTAGTGGCTATGTGGCCAACGTTTCCTAAACTTTCTATCATTACTATGACTATGTGATTTTTAAAGTCACCCCACGTTTCTCTCATCCTGGTCATTTTCTGAAGAGTTTTCAGCTTTGCCATTTCATTTGTTCTTCTTCTCCCCCAGAGAAATACACGCTGTTTTCCTGTGTTGCAGATGAGAACGCTGATGCTCAGAGAGGTGAAGTCATTTTTGTCTGAGGTCACACAGCTGGCAAATGACAAGGCTAAGTATTCATCCGGGACACACCTCCATGTCCAACATTCTTTCTACTTCAGCGAAGGGCGAGAGCTGTATATTTATGTTACCTCTGTTGGACACCAGGGTGCAGGGTTAGAAGTAAGAACACCCAAACAACAGCAGCAGATGTTACACTTACATAGTGCTCGGTGCACACCAGCTGTTGTCAAAGCTTTACGTGTACTAGCTCATATCCAACTCAGGGTAATCCCACGGGTAAAGACTGTATTATCTCCATCATACAGATGCAGAGACTAGGTCTCAGACATGCTAAGAAAAAAACCTTTTATCGGCAGATCTGTACTGAAGTCTAATTACTCAGCCCCAGAGGAATCAGCAAACCAAACATCCCTCTACTGGCTCATCCAGTGACCATCCCCTTGTGTTTCCTAATGACCAACAAGCCCAAGGTGCTTTCTGTGAAAGAACACAGAAGCTCAACTTTGCTGTGAAAGAACTTGTTTTATTTCCAGTTTAACATTTCCATGGGTGGGAAGAAATTCTCATAAATTTTACTCTGTACCCAAGGCTAAGGAAAGTGGTCAGAGCACAACAGTGATCTATGAACCTTATCTTGAGGGGTAAGAAGAATGGGAAAAAAAAAAAGCAAACAAAGAATTCATTCATTTGGTCTTTAAGATGACACAATACAGGCTTGGTCTAGGACTTAAGCTCTAGAATCAAAGAGGTCAAGGTTATTCCTTGGCTTAGCCTCACAGTAGCTATGATGAGCAACCTTACCTTGTCCTTGGTTCCTCATGTGTAAAATGGCTGTAACAATTAAACAAAGCAATATCTACAAAGGTTTCAGCAGAGTGCCTAGTGTACAGTAGCTGCTTAACAAATATGTTCCCCTCAATACTCAGAGTGCCATTGCACAAGAAATACTCTTTCATATTAAGAATGATTCAACCTCGCGACCAACTTCCCTTCCTTATTTTTAAAGGAGAGCCAGTGGCTGAACATCAAAGATTGGTTTTGAAAACAATACTGCTTTTTCCTTAGAAAGGACATGTCTCCTGGGAGCAGAAGCACTTCCAGTCTCAGTCTCTGCAACTCCACACAGCCTTTCGGATGAATTTCCGTTCTTCCCTGCTGCCAGCTGTGCCTCTGACTCCAAGGACTGCCACTGGCAACACTGAAATAGTCCCACCATGCTTCTGTTTTGGAGGGCAAAGACCTCTACTCCCATCCCAAATCCAGCTCTGCCTTGGAAACGTGCACCACCGTAAGTACCAAAGCCAATCTACACCGAGGGGCAAAGCCACAGAGCAACGAAACATGTGGGCTACAAGAATTCTGGTGGATGCTTTTCCTGTGGCATCCTCGCCGCTCTTTCAATACCAGCCTCTAAACCACTGACCACTCCTCTTGCTGGACGGCTGACCGTCCCAGGCTTCCACGATGACGCATTCTTCCTGGTTTTCCTCGACTCTGGTCCTTATTGGTCTTCCCTGCAGGGATGCTACGTCCTCTTCTCGTCTCACCGTGGCCTTTCCCTGCCCTGGGCTGCTGGTTCTCAAAGTGGGGTTCCCAGACCTACCGGACCTGAATTTCTTGGGGTGACTGTTAGGAACCCAAATTCCCAGCCCCCTATCCCATACGTACTGAATCAGAAACTCTGAGAGTGGGGCCCAGCAATCTGTGTTTTGACAAGTCTTCCAGGGGATTTTGATGCATGTAACAGTCCTGAACTCACCTCTGAACAGTGAGATATCTAAATTCCTATTTAACATTGCCTCTTAACAGACCCAGAGGCGCCTCACATTCAACATTCCCGCTCAAATTCTCTTGATTTTGCTCCCTGGACCCGATGTCAGTAGCCTGGTCCCACACCTTGCCCCACCACCCAGCCAACCTCCCCCCCATCTTTTCTTTCAGTGACACCAGAAGGCCAAACATTCACAGAACCACGTTGCCCATGAGTGAAAGGGATTCTGATCACTGGACATCCAGAGACTAGCAAAAGCAAACACTAAATACAGTTTCTCGAAGAGAACATCTCTCTGCATTTCTGCAGTTCACCATGAACCAGCAAGCACCTACTTTGTGCAGGAACCGTGACTGAGTCTGGGGATCCTGAGAGTCATTCTGTGTCTTTCTCTCTGCCCTCCCTCCATCTCTTACTCCCCCACCTGCCAAAACAAATTCTTATTTCACAAAGATACACGCTCTCAATGCATATTAATATGCTTATCGATTTTCCTCTTGCCAGTCATTATCAAGATTTATTTATCCCTACAGTGACCCATTGATTGAGGAAAGCAGTATTCCCAGGGGTCAATCAATCCTGATCTAGCCCATGACAAAGAGTCAATATCTATTTATTATTTGATTTATGGGCTTAATTATCTTTTTTTTTTTTTTTTTTTTCGCCTGGCCATTTTTTGGTTGCAGCCGTCATTGTTGTTTGGCGGGCTCAGGCTGGATTCGAACCCACCAGCTCAGGTGTACGTGGCTGGCGCCTTAGCTCGTTGAGCCACAGGCGCTGAGCCGGGCTTAATTATCTTAAACATGATCAGGCCAGGAGCAAAGCAAAAGTGGAATAGTGACCAAGCCACTGGTGCCAGGTTAGGAATACATCAAACCAAAATCCAGGGCCTACCACATTCCTAAAGCAGCGTAAACATACCGATTTCCCACTTCCCACTCTGTCCATTCTTGATGTCTGCCACAAGGAGAAGGAAGGAAAGGGATACGCAGCAGGGTTTCAATTTGCACCTGCTGTCAACCCAACACGTCACAGCCAGGCATGTTTGGGGGTTTGGACAATTAACCTGACGTGAATGTACGTCAGTCTTTGTCCTCCCCAGGAAAGAAGACCCAGCAGTAGGGGGTTCCTCAAGCATCCATGGGACATAAGAAAGCAGGATGGGCTGAGCACAGGGCTCTTTAATCCCCGCATGTTGGGAGGCTCAGGGGACAGGATCACTTGAGGCCAGCCTGAGCAACATAAGGAGACCCTAAAAAAAACTAGAAAAGTTATCTGGGCATGGTGGTCGCTGATAGTCTCAGGGAGGCTGAATGAAGCAGGAGAATTTCTTGAGCCTGGAACTTTGAGGCTACAGTGAGCTATGATGATGCCACTGCACGCCCCAGTAGCCCGGGTGACAGAGCAAGACTGTTTCAAAAACAAAACAAAACAAAAACAATGCAAAAAACAAAAGAAAAAGAAAGAAAAGAAAGCAGGATGCACTCAGGCACAGTTGGAAGGGGAAAAAAGGAGATGATTTGATATGGGCTTTGGCCTAAATCAGACAGTCTCTTCCTTGCTATAACCTTAGGCAAGATTGTAATTAAAAGATGGTTCCCCACAATCTGACCAACCTCCGTGCAAACACTGTTTTTTTTCTGTCTTTTGAATTGCTTTAACAATCCTCAGAGGTACGTGCCATTCAAGCCTCCTCTCTGCAGACAAGGATATGGGGCTGCTTGGTACCTACATCGAGGGGCTGCTAATTACAATTTTGTCTCCCTCTGTGAAGCTTCCTCCGTGCTCCCGAGCCTTTGTTTAACCACTGCCTGCCAGCAATGCTGAAGGAACTGTCCCGCTTCTTTCTGGAACACATGTTAAGGGCCTGATGTTACCCACACTTCCCTTCCAAACATGGGAGTGCAGCTGTCTATTTTTAACGCTGGTAAATAGTGAAAGCTGTTGAAAATGCCTTCCTTTCCAAAGAACTGCCAGCTAACTGTTGCTCTTCCCTAGGGGAGTCATGCCAAAGAGCTCCCGGAAGCTGGGGCATTAAAACCTGCTTTTGTTCCTGCTGATGTCTGATTAGGATCAACACTAACTGTCCACACCATTCTTGGAGGAGGGGACTATATCAACAATTCTACTGCAAGCTCTCTTAAGGGAACACCCCAAAGTAGTCTTTCTCAAGCACAAGCCAGAGTATGACAACCCCTGGGTGGTTTCCCCACAGCTTTTAGGAATTACATTCAAATTCTTTAGCCTGCCTCACAAAGTCCTTTAAGACAGCAGTCCCTAACACTTTTGGAACCAGGGACTGGTTTCATGGAAGACAATTATTCCACAGACAGGGTAGGGCGCATTAGATTCTCTTAAGGGGTGCACAACCTAGCTCCCTCACATGCTCCCCTAGTTTACAGTAGGGGCCACACTCCTATGAAAATCTAATGCTGCTGATCTGGCAGTGATGTAAGCAATGGGAGTGGCCAGAAATACAGAGGAAGCTTCACTGGCTAGCCCACCAAGCACCCTGGCTGTGTGACTCAGTTCCTGGTAAGCCGGTGGAGGTCCCCCTGGCCTGAAGGCTGGGGATTGCAGCTTTTAAGACCACTCCCCACTTTTAAGCAGGGTCTTATCTCCTGCTATGCCCAAATACATCCAGGTCCTGGGCACCCTTCCTTCCCTCAGTCTTGGTCTGTCCCACCTCCAAGCCTTTGCACAAGCTGTTCCCTCTATTAGAAATGTCACTGCCTTTTTGACCACCTGACTAGTCATAGCTGGATAAGGGACCAGCTCTGGGTCCCCATGACCCCTGTGACTGTATGGCAGAGACTATGACACCCTTTGGAGAGTCATCCAGTTAATTCCCCATCTGTGAGCTCCATGGGGGCAGAGGTCATGCCCTCTTCTCTCTATTCCCATAATCAAGCATGAGACCCTATACATGATGAGTGTTTGAGGCAAATACCACTTTATTGTATTATTATCATTTAGATCACATACTTGGCACCTCTTCTGTTTTCATCACTACAGCCACCCGTCCTCCCTGGCATGTACTATATTTTCCTCATATCCCACTCACTTCTCAGTGATTCTAAGTAAATAGCACCCTTCATTCATTGTCTGTTGCTACACCTGCTGTGAAGAGCAGGCTGTGCAAATGCGTGTGAACGTATTTTTGTAAACTGTTCATTCATTCATTCAAGTATGTGGGGAGGACTTGATTCCTTGGGGGCTGGGGATACAGAGAGCTGAGAGGTCCTAGTTCTCTTAGGACTTTTGTGTTAAGGAGGGGGAGGAGGTGTCAGAAAAAGAGTAAACGAGCAAACAAAAAGAAGAACAGAAGAATTATTACCTCATGATGAGAAATGCCTCAGTGAAAATAAAACACAGTGATGTAATTAAAGGAAACCTGAAAGAGAGAGTTGGGCAGTGGAAGCAACATGGGGTTGTCCCTGGAACTCCATGCTATTCTGCTTGCTAAGAGCACCCTGGCCATTTTCTTGCAGAATCACACTTCTCAACCAGGCCGCCCAACTGCGCCTCCCTCTATGACCTGCAGGTGCTCCAGGCTTCATCCTCAGGCGATAACCTCTCTCTTCCCCAGATGACCTCAGCTTCCACCGAAGTCCATAGCTTCCATCAACACATCTATGTGGATGACTCGCATGTCATTATTTCCAGCCCCAAACTCTCATGTGAGCTGGAGTCCAGTCTACCTGGCTCCCTACTCAACATCTCCCTCAGGACAGCTATAAGCTTAGTCAAGTAACTCAGCCCGAGTCAAAGACAGGAGCAGAGCTGGGAATCCAGCTATAGCTATTATCTCATATCATCTGATATTATGATAAACATAAAATACCCATTTATAGTGCCAAGGATATTTTGGCACCCGAGAGAAAATATACTACTTCTAATCATTGCTACCATTATTATTGCATTGTTACTGAGAATAAAAGTTATTGAGAATTTCCTATACCATAGGACCTATAGTCTTTTCAGATAAGACTGCTAATTCTTATCTTCCAAGAGAGATAAATATTATCCCTGTTCTCCAGATGAAGAAACTAAGGCAAAGAGGAGTGAAGGAATTTGCAATCAACCGAAATGCAAAAGGGGAGTGTTCCATGCATATATTGTGTAGTAAAAAGAGCAAATCACCAAGCAGGGTTGCTGGGTGAGTCTGTTGTCAATGAGAGAAGATTTATCCATAAAGAAGTGTGTGCCACAGAGGTCCTGGCTATTCACAAAACCCACTTTGTTTTCCTCCTGGGAGTACAGTTAATGATTTCCCAGCCTCTCTTGCAGTTAAGAGCAGCTGCGAGACTCAGCTCCAGGCAATGCCAGTGAGTGGGGTAAAGTGCACCACTTGCAGGCAGTGCACACAGAAGCCACCTGACCTTCCATCCTCTTTCTTTCCCCATTTGGAAGCTGAGAGCTCTAGGGACACAGTGTTAGGATCCCCTGGCACAGGAAGAAAAGCTACCTACCATGCAGACACTCCTGTCTTGAACTAGCACCTGAGCAAGAAATAACCTTACACTGTGTTAAACCACTTCATGTTTTGAGTCTTATTTGTCATGGCAGCCACCAATTCCCTGACTGGTATAAAGCGTTCAATGCCAGGATGGAGATACACTAAAATGTTAATGTGACTCTCTCCTGCTGGAGACAAGATAACTGAATTTCATTTCTTTCTTTTTGCTGATTGGTATTTTCAATAGCAAACAAGTTAGTACTCGTGCCATAAGAAATAAGAAACAAAATATTTTCTCGCCTTTTTTTTTTTTTTTTTTTTGAGAAACAAAATATTTTCTTAAGCGATGCCAGAAGTCATACACACAGATTCAGAACCTTTGAGGTTCAAGGGAAGTGGTAGCTGGTGCGAGGTCCTCACCCGTGCGAGTCCTCCGCTGCCCATACGATCGTTTACCAGCGGGTGTGTGCGATGTACATGAGTCGACGCTAATAATAATAATGATAATGACGCAGGACATTTATAGCGCTTCCTTCACAAAAGTCCTGGGGCGCTTTACATTTCAGCACAATTAAAGGCAGCCACAGACAAAAAACCTTTTCAGCTGTGCTTTATAAAGGGAAAGCGATTCAGCTTTTTGAGCATAAAAGGAAGCCGATTCCACTGGATGACTGGGACGGAATCTTCATGCGCTCAGTCCGCCCCACCCCCACCCCTTGTACGTTATATATTTAGGACAATCAAACTGGCCCAAGGGAAAAATAAATCAGAAAGACCACAAGTTCTGAGTTACAGAAAAAGTCGAAATCCCATTTGGGCGTCAAGTTACTGTCCCAGCATAAGGCAAGGTCCCCCCGTATCATCTGTCAAATATAGCAGCTTGGTGCTATTATGTTTGAAAGTACAGTAAACAGAAACTGATTTGGAGTTGGAAATAAATAATCTATCACATAGCTCCTGATATTTACTGGATTGAAAATGCTGCGCAAATGAGACCCCACGGGATTTCATTACTATCTTGGCCCCGGGAGGTGGGTACGTGCTGGATCTCTCCTGAGTGTGGGCGACATAGTCAACCCCACATGACTGGGACGATGCCGCTAGACTTTGGGAACCCAGTGAGGGGATTGGAGACACGCGCCAATGAGAAATTTGTTAAATCTTCCTGAGGGCATGGGAGAAATCCGATCCTTCCTACCCCTCCCCCCCTCCCCAGGGCACACAACCCAAGCTCTTCCACCATCATAAGATTCTTAGGTAATGCCTCTCATGTGTCTTCCTACCCCCATCCCTGGACAAGAAGCATCCTGAAGTTCACTGTGTTCTCAAATGCAGAGGTAACCACCCAGGCATCTTTTCTGGGAGCCCCACACCCGGGGAAATGCCAAAGTGGCAGGTGGGATGCCTTGGAGCCCCCTTTTCTCTTGGTGCACCCTTCAGTGCTGGGTTTCATTGATGCCATCACTGTTCTCCACAAAATGAGTCCTGGCACATTCTACCAACCAGTGGACTACCAGAGGAGGCAGCAGTGAGGCCACTGGAAATCTCTGGAGTGATGTGACCAGCTCCTGTTTAAAATCTCTGCACTATTGTACACAGCTATGATTTAATAATAATAAAAAAAATCTCACAGGGACGCCAATTGCATTAGGACAAACACCATGTCCTTGTCACAGCCTGCAAACCCCTGTGATCATCTGGCCTCCTATTTCCTATTGCTCCCCAAACATGGCCATCTCACGTCTGCCTCAGGACATTTGCGTCTGCTGCATTTCTGCCTGAATTTCTCTTTTTCTGCCTCTTGGCATGGCCATCTCCTCCTTGCTAGAGCTGAGCTCCAATGTCATCTCTCCCAAGAAGCTGCCTCTGAGCCCCTCTACAAAGGGGCTCTCCTGTCACCCTGACTCATCCATCACCCGCTTTGTGGCTTTCACAGAACTTATCACAAAGCTTTCATGATCCCTTATTTGTTTGCCTAACTTGTCTATCTCTGCCACTGGCACGTGCAGCCCAGAGTTGCCACTGTGTTCTGAGCACCTGTCCTCTGCCCCTGGCACTCAGCCAGGGTCCGATAAATGCCTGTGGAAGGCACGTTAGTGAGTGCACGTTAGCACTGAATTAACAGATGGCTCGCAGGCCCCCGCAGGTGCTGTTATTGGGTCATTCTAGGCCCTCACCCAGTTTGGATTCAGCTGCTCACCTCTCAGGGCCACCTGACACAATGAGGTTTCCAAGGTGTGCCGGAAGCTCTCAGCAGTAGAAAAGTCTGGTTGCTCACAGGTAAGAAGGAAGAACAGGTTTCTTTAAAGCAGTGGGTCTCATACTGGAGCATGAATCAGAATTCCCTGGGGGCTTCTTCCAGCTCAGATTGCTGGACACATCCCCAGAGTAGAGGAGGGAGAATTTGCATTTCTAGCAAGTTCCCATGATGAAAAGCATAGCCTTAAATAATTTTAGAGTTCTAGAAAATTATTTGGGGACTGCAGATGGGAGTGAGGTGGGGGCTTCTGTGAGGCACTGTATGTTCTGAGAGTTCTGTACAGAAATTTTGTGAGTTGCTAATATTTGTGGAATGGGTGGTTTGTAGGGGAAGAGAGAAGGCCTATGTTTCTCAGAGGGGGTGTGGGAAAAAAAAGACAAGAGTGAAAGAAAGAACTGGTGTGTAATTTAGGATGTATATGGAAGACAGGGGTGTGTGGGGCCACACAGTTGTGTACACATGGGTGTGTGTGTGCTGGCTTCATGAGAATTTATAGGGCACCGTAGTGGTACATGAACTCCAGAAAGTGAAAAGCCACAAAACCAAAACTCAGCTCCAATAAGGCAGCAGTTCTTACACTATGGTGTGCACAAAATCCCCTGGAACTTAATGAAAAACATGGAGGCCCAGGTTAATTGAAGTAGGACAAGTCCTCTGCCTTGTAGTGCTAGCAAATTCTCCAGGCTATTCTGATATGACCAAAGACAGACGCTTCCTGTGATATGAAACTTCTCATATGGACAGCCCATTCCCCTTGGCCATGGCAAAGAAAGAACATGCTAGAATAGAATTCAGATACACTTTGGCTCCATTCCAAGTTATATGTTCCGTGACTTGGGCAAGGTCTCTCTTTGCATTTCTGACCTCAGTTTTCTTATCTGTAAAATGGGCACAGGGCTAAACAGAAGAACCTCACCTGGCCTGGCCTCAAGTAAAACACTTGGTAAGGGTTTGTGGAATCTGCTTTTTTTTAAATGTATATTTTTTGGTTCATTTTTAAAGGTTCTTTGTTCATCCTACCTTTTAATCAGAAACATTATTCCAAGGCTTTAAGAAACCACACGATAGACTCAAAGTCTTGCTCAGGCCCCAAACTGTGACATCTGTGATAAATCTTTCTGAGAATGGGGCAACTTTTCACTCCTCAGAACCACCCTTGGTGGCAAAAAGGGTCAGCCTGTGGCTTCCCTTCCAGTGGTTCAGAGCCTCTCCCACTGTTAAAAAAGCAGCCATGATGTGATGATCTTTGTAACAGCGTTTGTGAGTCTGGCCGAGGGCAGCGGGATGGGGGTAGGAGAAAGGACATGGAAACCCACCAATGTCGTCGGCTCTTTAATTATGACAGAAAGTTAGGGCAGATTGAGCCGATCATTTCCTTGAACTTTTGCACTGGGCAAAATATTCCCTTTTGGGCACCCACCTTTTATTTTAGAGGTTTCCTGATTCTTGCCCTCAATGACCCCAGGTCACACGCCTGCCTACGACCCTCCAATGGCTTCTCACTGCCCTTGACATGAGATAGGGACTCCTCATGGGGGGGGGTCCACACCAGAGGATCTCAAACCTGGCTGTGTGATAGAGTCCCCTGCACCTGGGCATTGTCTGGAGACAATTTTGGCTGTCATGAGCAGGGAGGGGCAGAGTAGCTATTGGCATCTAGTGGGTAGAAATTGGGGATGCTGAGAAACATCTTGCAGGGCATAGGACAGCCTCCACCACAGACTTATCTGACCCCAAATTTCGGTATGACTGAGGATGGAGCCCCTACCCCTCTCTTTACCAGGGGTCCAGTCTGGCTTCTGCTGCTTTCTCCACCCTCATCTTCTGTTTATTTACCCTCCTGCCCCCATCACATTCTTTTTCCTGGAATCTGCATTTTAATGACCTCCCTCCCTGGTGCAGGAGGTCTGGGGTCTACCATTCTGCAGATGAGGTTCCTGCTGCTAAAACACAACCTGTTCTCACAGAACCAAAGAACTTTGTCACCGCTGAAGGGACCCTGTGACAAACATCTGCTGTCACCTACTCATTTTACAGAAGGAAACTGAGGCTGAGGAAATCTTGCAGCAAGTTAAAAGGTGAGAGATTATTTCATTCAACTTTCTCTTTACCGGCTTTCATACTTCACTTGGAGTTTTTAGCATGAATGATCGCAGACTGCCAATAGCTTTGCAATATACCCTAATGACCCAGTCGCAAAACAATTTAGCAAACCTGCTGCTAATAGCATTTAGCAACTGGGTAACTAGTTGGTTGTTACTCATTTACCTGAGAGCCATCCATGTTGCATAGCAAGGAGGCTAATCTTAGAAATACTTGTTAACTTCAATGATAATTACTAAGTAATTGGCCAGAACGTACCATTGTCAATTTATCTGGAATATACCAGGTAATTATCTGGTCTCATGTTCCCTGTAAAATAAATCTAGGGTCCCCAAACTGTTCCAGTTGGTTGGATATTGTCCATCGACCTCTGCCAGCCAATCGTGCGAATGCAAGCGATTAATCAGATTACTCAAATATTTGGTTTCAAATTGAACGTTCAGATAAGAAACTTGGAGAGCCAACAAGTGGACAGCGCTGAGCGGGAAAGAGGGATGCACGGAGCTCCTCCCTGAGATAAATATATAACAACAAGAATATGGAATCAATGCCACTTCTTTGGGCTTCATCTGGCATTCTCACACAAAATACCAAAACACTCCAGAGACCAATTACATGTCCCAAAGCTGCAGAGTTTTTATCATGGTGCCAGGAAAAAGCTGGGCTATTTGTGAAATCTGTAGGCAGTTATGGTGCCTGGGGAGGGGGGCTCAGAGTTTTGTACATAATAGAAGAGGGCCGCAAATGCAGCTGGCTTGCAGGATGAGCAGCACATTTCCCTAATGACCACTCGTTTTTCAAGGGTGGCTGCTAACTGAGTCTGTCTATTTCCAGTTCACTGGCCTTTGGGAAGGTGGTGAGGGAGGCATGGATGCAGGGCTCCACGGGTAATGCTGAAAATGTTGGAGAACAGGGAGGTGGGAGGTCCCTGTAAGGACCAAAATGAGAGAGGAGATGGCGCATTTCAAATTGCTAAATTTGGGGCTATGACAGAGTTAACAGTTCAGAAGGTGAGATAACCAGAGAGAAATGTAAGGAGACAGCTTAAGGTAGGACCCCTAAGAGACAGATGAAAGGTATCCAGGGGGGGGGGAGAAGACCAGTCTCCAACAGGAATTGTGTCTACCAAGTAAAGGGCTATTGGCTGCTTGCCAAGAGATGATACTTACGCGACAATTAAGCTCACGAACTTGCCAGCACTCATAGAACTGACGAAAACATGGCAAAAATTCCTTGAACTATGCATCAAAATTGTCAGGTATGAAAAGCAGAGCAGACCAAGTAAACATGGATAGAGAAACAGGAAAATCTTAACGGAAAATCCTGGCATGAGAAAGGTGTGTGTGAAAATGTGCTCTTGCATCACAACAATGCACCAGCTTGCAAGGCACTGTCTGTGAAGGGGTTTTAGCCAGTGAACAAATAACTGTATTGGGTCACTCTCCCTATTCACTGGATCTGACCCCACCCCCCGACTGACTTTTTCTTTTTCCAAAGATAAAGGAAATATAGAAGAAAAGACGTTTTGACAGAGAGGTAGATGTATGGAACAGAATAGAGAACCAAGAGATTGAACCCAGCTACTTACCATTATTTGATTTTTGACAAGCCAATTAAAAACATTCAGTGGGGAAAATATTCCCTGTTCAGTGCCTTTCTATTTTTCCTTAATAATAAAGACAACTACTTACTGAGAACCTATCATATTCTAG
>CAUYRH010115817.1:0-11806 GCA_963574655.1 Perodicticus potto | reverse complement strand
GGCCATTTTTTGGTTGCAGCCGTCATTGTTGTTTGGCGGGCTCAGACTGGATTCAAACTCTCCAGCTCAGGTGTATGTGGCTGGCGCCTTAGCCTGTTGAGCCACAGGCGCCGAGCCCTCAGTGACTTTTCAAAGAATTTTCTCTAGAATGCCCTAAAACCCAGCTTTCTTTTTCCAGAGAGTTTAGTAGCATTAACTTACTTTAAACTTTTCAGATGATCAGGATTGTCACCGCAATATTCATTTGGAGGCCCTTGGAGATTGAGTCAAAGTATAGAATTTTCTCTCTTAAAGATATGTTGGGAATCTTAGATCAGAAGGTGCTTTCGACTGTGTGAGGTGGCTCATGCCTATAAGCCTATCACTCTGGGAGGCCAAGGTGGATGGATCGCCTGAGCTCACAGATTTGGGACCAGCCTAAGCCAGAGCAAGACCTTGTCTCTAAAAATAGCCGGGTTTTTGTGGCAGGTGCCTGCAGTGCCAGCTACTCGGGAGGCTGAGACAAGAGAATCACTTGAGCCCAAGAGTTTCAGGTTGCTGTGAGCTGTGACACTACAGCACTCTGCCGAGGGTGGTAAGTGAGACTTGTCTTAAAAAAAGAAGATGCTTTTCAGGCTTCCTTGTCTAATAGTTTCATTTTACAGATGGGAAAGCTGAGAGCAAGGAAGGTAAGTGACTCACTCAAGTCTGTAAAGATGATACCTGGCCAAAGCAGGAAGCCACATGGATACCCGAGAGATGGGGCTTCCTGTCAATCTTGTGCCTTCTTGGAGCTCACCCCAAGTTTTTGTGACCTTCTACACCTTTAAGAATGTTTCACAAAAAGCCGAGCTTGTTTTTGGTAGTAAAATCAACTCCAAAGTCATTAGATACAGTTTTATAAAGCTCTGGCTTAAAATTAGAATTTTAGAAATGGCCCAGTGCAAAAGTCTTTACCCCGGTAACCAGATGAATGCTGCTGGGAGCAGGACACTGCAGAGAGGGGAGCCAGGGCAAGGAGGGCAGGACGGTGGTGACCATCTCTGCTGCTTTTGGACAAACAAAACTATGTCTTCATCTCTGCAGACTTTAAAGGGCCACTTGCGTACAAACCAGATCCACTGTCTTTCATTTGTAAAAGAGGAACTGGAGCAGAGATAAGAGGCAGGACTCCCGGGGCAACGTGACTGCAGCTTGACTGACCAGAATCTTCAGCTGACCAGCAGCCTGTCCCTGAAATTGTCTGATAACAAAGCTTTTACTGTCATTAGCCTCCTGTGTTATAGATGATCACTGCCCTGCTGTGCATTTAATTTTATTTTTACAAATCTGATTTCAGGATGGAGCTTTATATGTTGCTTGGATTCCTCAAACAGCTGCACCCTGCCTCTTGTGTGTTGCGCGTGTACCGGTGCTATTATAGAAGGTCCTTAATTCAGCTCTCGTGCAGGCCCAAACTCTTGCCGTGAGCTGAATTCTAGCTCCAGATTCAGGGCCGTCCTCAGGAGGATGCATTGCCCAGGGGCAATAATGCTGTGTGTTGACTCTACCATCAGATTTTTTTTTTAAGGCAAAATGATGTTCAAAGGGGCACAAAGGGAGCTTTGAAAGGGGTAAACCCTACTCAGAGAGGGAGAATTGATGCAGGACATCTGGCACCCTAGCCAGCTCAGCGGAGCCGGCGGACCTGCTGCCTCCTCCTTAGTGGTGTTGGTGCTGCGGCAGCCAGCTGAAGAGCCAGCAAAGATTTCATCACTTCTCCATTAAGTATTATGTTTGCTAAAGGATTTTTGTAAATGTTTTTAAGCAGTTTGAGGAAGTACATATCTCTGTAGCCTTTCTAAATTTTGAGCAATCATGAATAGGTATTGAATTTAATCATGTACTTCATGAATTTATTGACATTATCATGCAGTTTTTCAAATCTTAAACATTATATTCAACTTGTTGAAAATGAAATATTTCTTATATACCTTTTGGTTAAATTTGGTTATATTTTGTTTAGAATTTTTGATATTGATATCAAAATTTTTGATATTTTTGATATTCATGTAAAGATCATAATCCTCCCCCACCCTACCACCTGTGATAACCTTATCATATTTTTGATGACAGGATTATGCTAGCTTCATAAAACCTGTTAGGAAGTATTTCTATTTTTTCTATCCTCTGACAGAGCCTGGCATATTATTATTTCTTCCTTAAACATTTGAAAGAATTCATTGGTAAAGGTATATAAATCTTAAGAGTTAATCACAGGAGGTTTTGAGTTACAGGTTTGGTTTATTTAAGTATACAGTATAATACTATCCATATTTTCTATTTTATTTTGTTTCAATTTGATACTTTGCATTTTTAAGAATTGTCCATTTCATCCAAATTTTCAAATTTCTTTGCACAGCTTTGCTCATAATATCTTCTTAAGATTTAATGTTTGTTAGGATTCATGGTGCTCTTTTTCAGGCTTGATACTAATAACTTGTGCCTAATCTGTTTTATTGATCATTTTTGCTAGGAGTTTGTATTCTTTATTAATTTTTTCAGAGGACTAGCTTTTAGCTTTGCTGACTGTTTTTATTGCATTCTTACTTTGTATTTTGTTGCTATTTCTTTTTATCTTCATTATTTTCTTTCTTTATGTGATCTGGGTTTAATATGCTTGTTTTTTTTAGCTTTTTGAGATAGGTACTTAGATTATTGACCCTCTGTCTCCTTTTCTACATATTTCAAGCTGTGTTTCCTTTTATGCTCTGCTTTGGCTGTTTCCCATGAATTGGAGATCACAGCTTTATTTATTTATTTTTTATTGAGTCAAATACACATAGATCATGAATACATTTATGCATATGTGGGGTACAAAGCTTTTTTTTTTATACAATCTGATGTGGTTACATCAAACCAATGGGAGGGGAGGGGGGATGTTTGATAAAGGGAGGGTAAAAGGCGGGGCCACACCTATGGAGCATATTGCAAGGGTACAAGTTAAATCTGTCAAGTGTAGAACATAAATGTCTTAATACAATAATCAAGTAAATGAGGAGATCACGGCTTTAGACTGACTTCTAAGGTTGTCAGTGATTCTCAACTAGGGGTGAGAATCAGAATCTGATGTTTCCCCATCAGAAACATTTGGCATGATCTAGAGACAGTTTTGGTTGTGACAATCGGGAAAAAGACGTTTTTGGCTGTCACAGTCAGGCACCTAGTGAGTAGGGGGTCATGGATGCTGCTGTTAATTCTACAATACACAGCTCTTCACAACAAAGAATGATGAGGCCCCAAATATCAGTTGTGCTGAGATCAAGAAAACTTGTGGGCCTAGACCTTTTATACCAGTAAATGCACCTGCCTACCCCCTGCCATAATGCCCTCCACATGGCCCACCTTTCACTTCTTTCAAGTTTCTGAGATGCTGTCCCAATAGCCCAGCACTTGTAGCTCTTCTTCAGAATGCTTTATAATCTCTACTCTTATATGTTTCTTCTTGGCACATCACATATGTTACCATATGATGTTAACATTTTATATATATTTATAGTGTTTATTTCTTTTTGCTAAAATAGAAGCTCTGTGAGGGCAGGGCTTGCTTTATTTTGTTTACTATCCTTTCCTAGTATTTAGAATAATGTTCTGTGGTTGAATGAGCTAATATTTATTGTAGGATTGAATGTAGTTCTGCATAGGAATGAATGTCTCATCCTCAGTTTGAGGAACTGAAAATAAGGCAGATGTACCCTAAAAATATAAACATAAATTTTTTTTCCCCTGGTGACAGAGGGAAAAAGACTCCCTATCACTTTTCTTAGAGCATTTACATTAAAAAATTTGTAATGGTGAGTTTTCTCTCTATCCCTTTGAAATGTCAGTAAACACTTTCCAAAGCTAACTAAGCCTCTTTTTTTATTTACAACCCAGAAACCTTTCCCTTGGGCCTTGGGATCCAGAAACCTGGGATTCTTTTCTTTTTAAGGAGTAGTCATCAAAGGAGACAGTGCCCCTATATCTCCCAGAGTCTGTGGGAGAGAAGTAGGCCTAACTTCAGTCATGCACCTGACTCCTAGTTGCTTACCTACCTCCTATGAGAAATGTATGAAAAATTTATTCTTCCTTTGGATAAAGTCAATTAGCAAACATGGTGGCTATAAAAATCATCAGGTGAATTTAAGAGGCACTATGTAGGACAAATGTTGCTGTCAAATCCTCTTACTGGAGTACTGGCTATCCCTTAACTTGAGGATGAGGACGTTCATGGAATTGGTTGCATGCACTTGGATGTATAAAAGGATGAGATCTCTTTCTGTCTTCACAATTGCGTTGGTGGATTATGCCCATCACATTCTGTCTTAATACTTACTGAATAATAAAACTGCTTCCTTTCTCCTTTTTTGTGGTGAAGTTTCTCTGGGTTGAGAGGTGATTTTGTTTTTTAGTTACATTTCCCCAGCAGTAGTTGCTGCCACACCAGGGAGGTAGGTCAATCATTCAAAAGATGCTCCTTTGTATCCTTTTTTTCCCCCAATGCTAATACCTTCCTCCTCACCTTTTCCTTTTCTCTCTCCCTTGGGAGCTGGTTTAGGAGTGAAGCTTAGGGAGATTCTAAATCCCATCAGTTGACTTTCCAGACCACCCAGGAGTGGTTTCACATGCTATGTAAGGTGTCCCACAACCTTCACTATGAGGTAGGGAAGACGTAACAACTCACATGCGATGGATTGATCTCTTGGTTCTTCGGTGAGTTTGTCTGACATATCCCCTTTGTGGAAGTTTATACAGAAATACATCAGAGGGCTTAAAATTTTTTTTTTTTTTGAGTTATGTGGTCTTCACTTGTAGGCACTGTAGTCTGACATTCTGCAGTAGGGTATGTAGGCATGTTCTCTATGATCTTCTCCTTTATGAAGACTTTTGTCTCTTCTGGATAGAATACATAACTCTGATGATGTTTAAGCAGCTGTTCTACCGAAGAGTTTAGGAAGTGTCCTAAAGCCATGAAGACTTGGGGGTTGGGCTGATAGAATCCTTAGGTGACACTTTGAGTGAACTCACTTCTGGGATGTGGGGAGTGGGGGGATAAGGTCTCATCCTGGGTCTTCAAGAAGGTGAGTCACAAATGAGATTTCTCCAGTCCTACCCACATCCTGTCTTCAAAATCCTCCCTACTAAAGGGAGGGGCCCTCACCCCCAGGGCCACTCTTGCCCTTCCTTTGGAAAAATGAAACAGTGTACTTAGACCTTTTCTACTACTGACAACACTGTGGCCTCCGGTGGCTGCTGGATGATGCTGGGTCTTCTCTGCTCAGCTGTCATGCCTCTTGTTGGGAGGCTCAGCATTAAGTTCAGTTTGGTCTCTCACACTTGGCTTCAAAGACTCTCTTTAACTAAACTTGAGTCATGCTTCTCTGAGTTTCCTATCTGACCACACCTCACTTTTAGGCTCCGTTGTATTTAGTACATCTTTAGTAAGAATCTTGCTGGGTCTATTTAGTGAAAATCTTTCACCTTTGATCAGATTCCTCATTCCCTACCTTCAATATCTGATTACCCTGCCTTGCCTTCAGGAGGAATTCTATTTAGCCACTTTTGCCAGAATCTTTGTAATCTTTGATGTTTCTTCTTCATAATTTTCCAACTACTGACCCTCACCCTGCTTCTTGGCTATAAATCCCTTCTCATCCTTGTTATCTTTAGAATTGAACCCAGTCTCTGAATAAAATGTACCCTCCTTTACCTTCTGTCTGGCTCTGGCTTTATTTCTTTTTTGACACTTAGGAATGTTGAAGCCAGTTTTTCTCCTAAAAGACTTGATGCCAAATATATCAATCCACTGGGATAACTTTTTTTTTTTTTAATTATTTTTTATTGATGTGAAGGGTCAGGAGAAAACGTCTAAATACGGATCAAAATTGTTTTCACATAGTAAAGGAGAAAATATCATGAATGTTATATTAATCAGGTTGATCAAAATATCTCCGATTGTATGGGATAACTTTTTATAGAAAATTTCTCTATGTGAGATGTGTGTATTCCTTTTAGTCTTGACCCTATTCTTTGTGAAACAACAACAACAACAACACCCGAAACCCTGGTTTTGTTTTGTTAGGGGCACATTTCCATGTATTCCTTCGTTATCAAAAGACCCCTGCATTAGCTGAGCCTGCCTTTACCTAGCTTTTTGGTCAAAAGGGTATCCACATTCAAGTAGATTCTGTCCCCTGACACCCAAACTTCTCCCATGACAGATGTGGTTGAAATTTCAGTAAGGCCACCATATAAATATTCAGTATCAAAAAACAGACCTTCAGCTATATAGGGAAGAACTGTTTCAATGACAGAGATTGCACAAACTGTTTGAAGATATATCTTTATTTCTCTACCTGGTATTGCCAGTGATTGCGAACACTTCAGTAATCCCAATGAGTCCTGTATAAATGAACTTTAGGAACATATACAAAACTTTCAAAATTATTTTTCTTTTTTTTAAATAATTTTATTAAATCATAATTATGTACACTGGTGCAATCATAGGGCAGAATGTGCTTCACATACAATCAGAAACATTTTGATTGTACTGTGAGAGATAGCCTTCATAGCATTTTCTTAATCACTAAATAAAGACATTGATACTCTACATTTAATAAGTTTCACCAGTACCCTACTAAGATGCACCGTAGGTGTGATCCCACTAATCGCCCTCCCTCCACCCATCCTCGCCCCTCCCCTCCCCTCCCAATCCCGTTTCCCTGTATTCTTGTGCTATAATTGGGTTTTAGCCTTCATATGAAAGCTATTTATTCTACATAGTTTTATCAAATTCGTTTGGTTTTTAGTCGAAACCACCTAGAACTCCTCCTACTCAGACAATAAGTGAAAGCCACTAAGTTACCAAAACAAACAAACAAACAAACAAAAACTCACAGGACCCTGCTGTGGGAACGTCACTTCTGAGGATGACTCACTGGCCATGTAACCTTTGGACGTGTCTCCTTCATTCTGAAGAAGTAGAGCTGGACTCAAATTTCCATGTTTTCTAAAATTTCCTGTTGAGAAAGATCACCTGTAGTACTTGAACTCCTAAAAGTACAAATTCCCAGACTTATTCCAAACCCACTAAGTCAGAATTTCCAGGAGAACACCTGAAAAACTTGTGTTTGACAGAACTTCTGGGTAATTTGTGTCACTGGAAAGTTCGGAAACCAATGAACTCAACATCGCTATCATTTATTCTAACTGGAGTAGCCTATGATTCGTTCAGTCTTTAATCAATAATGAACGTGAGGCTGTAGAGTTTACAATAAAGATAGTGACAGGAAGAAAAAGCTCCTCTTTTAAGATGAAAATGATTATGCATTTGGCATTTTTCATAAAATGCTAAAATAACTTTATAATATTGAATAGTTGCAAATTAGATTTTATGCAATCTTCTCCAAGTCTCTTCTTCTTTTTTTCTTTATTTATTATGGGTTTCTTTGTTTTTACTTATTTTTCACTTCTTTTGTTGTTGTTAGAATAGTTTCTCCCTGCATGTTTGCTTTTAAAATATGATTATTTATGCTTATCAATCTCTGAAAAGGATGCTGCAGAATTTCTTCCAAGTAGGATTGGCAGATTTTCTGCAAAATTTTGCCAGAAATTTTCTTTTAATAAACAATAAATAATTTCTCCAAGCCAGCACACTGAGCACTGTCAAGGTGGCAAAAATTTAATCTTGTTCAACTTGAAGATCCCGCCTATTATTTGAAGTGCTCATTCTGTTTGGGGTGTTATGGAGACTAAGGAATAGAGGGCTAGCCAGCTCTCAGAGGCATCTATTCAAATTAGCATCTTCAGAGACAGTCACTGGCTTACTTGGAACTTAGCCATAGTCCTTAGATGTTACCAACTTGATGTTATTTATTCTTGGCATCATAGCTCCTTTAGGCTGGCTGTTATCCTTGCTTCTCCGCTGTCGTTCCAGGAGGGCACCAGTTCTTCCACAACTCCTGGAGGCTAGAAGATTGTTGAGAACTTGTCTCGGGTCCCATGTCACTAGACATATACTACAGTTATTTCCTCTTTAAGAGTCTTGCCCCTATCTTGGATAGCCACCTCAGGAGTAATGCACAGTTTTCTTTTATTCTTGATTCACACAAAATCACATAGGACTTTTCCTAAATGTATGCGAAATTGTTATTTAGTATTTAGCTCAGTTTTAAAAGCAATCTAGCCCAAGCGTAAATGCAATATGTTACGTTAGCTCTTACTTGTAACAGGTGATGGATCTTAGTATGTACCTACATCTTAACAGCAGCAAATACTTCTTAGGTGCCTCTTTTCAAGAAAAGATAAATAAATATTTGTTCCCATTTAGCTTGAAAATTTTCAGTAGACTTTCTAAAACCTTATTCTAGATACTTCAAAGACTTCAACATAGTTTAAGCATGGCAAAATATTGTAATATATACTGGTAGTGTAGTAATCTAGGGATTAATCAGTTGGTTTATCTCAAAGTATTTTTCTGAAATGACTTTAGTATAGTGAAATAAATTTCACACATAAATTGAATATGCAAGCATCTGTTTAGAAATCATGCAAATAATATTATTGTACCCCTATAAAGATGTCAGTAGTATTCTGAAAAATTCAAACTATTACGTCATTTCTTCCATGGCTTACTTTTAAAATTTATGACTTTACTATGCTATTTGTCTTCTTACTGGAATTTATTTTGTCTCCCATGACTTTGGAAGCAATTAATTTAATCTGTTTTATTTCTTAGAGAAATCTCTGATGTTTTTCTTGAAATGTTAACTTTTATTTTATATCATACAGCTTGTTTATAATACTGGAGACATTACATTTTTAGCTGAATCAAACAACATAATGACAGCAAGAAAAGGCCATGTTACATAAATAAATAGTTTTCATTTTCTACTTTTTTCTTTAGTTTTTTCCCCATATGCTTAAACAAACATATTTTGAACAACAGCATGTATTATATTTTTAACATAAAATTATAAATAATTTGTCATATTACAGCTTAGTCTTAGCAATCATATTTTTAAAAGCTATATAATATGATGGCCATTATTGTACCATAATTTAACCAGTTCCAAAATTGCTTGACATTTACCAATATCCAGGTGTTTTTTTTGTATGATAATGAATGCCATGTATTATTAACCTTTACATATACGCATTTTAGCACAAACTGTAGGGGATGATGCTGCTAGGCTAAAAACTGCTAAAGGTTTTTTTCTTTTTTTGCAGTTTTTGGCAGGGGCTGGGTTTGAACCCGCCATCTCGGGCATATGGGGTCGGCACCCTACTCCTTTGAGCCACAGGTGCTGCCCCAAAAACTGCTAAACTTTTTCATTGTTTAAGCCATCCATAAATGATATTGTGATTAAACCACCAATTTTGAACCATAACAATTTTAACAAATACTAACCAGAATACTTTTTACAAATTTCATAGCTACAAAACACAGTGGTCATTGCTTTAACTTTCACTAATTTAATACATATTTAACTAGCCATAGAAAGTAACTAACACTGTTTTCTACTGTGGAAATTAATACTGATTTCTTTTTATACCTAGCATAGATGTTACTATGAAAGTTCTGACAAAGAGAGACAAACTATAAAACAATCACATGCATATTAAAACAACCATGTGGTAGTGAATAAATATCGATCAGTTCTATATACAGGTTTTTCTTTGTTCTGAACTCATATTTTAAATTTTTCCTATATCCTTTTCTAGTCAAACTTAAAAAGGTAATTTTTTGGTATACTTCCCTTTATTTAAATATCATCCCTGGAGTTTTCTATTATAATACTCTTTCCTAAGTGTTGAGAAAAGTTAGGGTGGTGAAGTTAATACAATGAGTACGATAATTACAGTGCTATTGGGATCAGATACCACAGTATTACTGTCCATCCCCTTAAAAGTTAACATCTTAGTTTTGCTTTTATGCTCATTTTTAATAAATGCATTGCCTCACACACTGCCTTTCAGTATCAAAGAGTAAAGCTGTCAAATGTCAGAATCAGATTGGCTTGACTGCCTAATTAAATACAGATTCATTTGGAAAGTGTTCACCTGCTCTCACATTTTGATCTAATATCCGCTCAAATTCAGAATGACCCCTACATGTCCCAAACGTTAGAGCAAGGGCAGACAAGAATACCGGCCCGCTCCTGTGTTGCTGTGTAGGTACTTTTTGACCAAAGAAAAGCAATGGTATAAATAGGAAGACACATGAGGGAAAGGGGAACCCAGAAATGCGAGAGGACTGTGCCGACAGGACCCCACCGCGGGGAGTCAGAGTGCACCATATAACTCTCTCTCAGGTGTCCCCACTTTCCCAGAACTGTCACAATGTATTGGGGAGAAGGAAGTGGTGACTGCCAGTGCTGAACATTCTTCCCTGGTGACATGAGGAAAGTGGGAGGCTGCTGGAACGGAAAGTCAAGGACGCTCTGAGTCAGGAAACATGAACTCCAGCTCCAGCTCTGCTCTGCTCTTGGTCTGGGAGAAGCCCCTCCACTTCCCGGGGCGGGGGGAGTTTCTTCCCTGAGAAGTGAAGGAATTGGTCTACATGAGATGGAGGGTGCCTCAAGGCTCTGTATTTCTGAGATTCTCTGATCACTCATAGATGAAAATTTCATTTACTGAGAACTTTGGCTAGCTTTTTAACAATGAGAAAATTGCAGCAAGTCTGAGCTATATATTTGAGAAGCTTGGCTGGACCGCTTGCAGGATAGCTGAAAATGAAAGATGTGGTTAAATGTCAATTAGTCTGAAGAAGAATCTGTCATCCATATCTGTGTTCCCCAACCCCAGGGTCACCAACAGTACCAGGCCAGGGCCTTTGGGAACCTACCACGCAGCATCACCCCCTGAGCTCGCCCTCCTCTTCCATGAGCCCTTCACCCCCTCCATGGTCTGTGGAAAATGTTTTCCAAGGCACCAGTCTTTAGTATGAAAAACTTTGGGGACTTCTGATCTAATGAAATATGTAAAGAAAAATATTAAGAAAAAGCTGGGAGATGAGAGATTTTTTTTTGGAATTGTAAAAATAAATGCCACCCTGTAGATAAGATATTGAGTTATATGATGCCACTCATAAAGGTTGTTCCTGAGACATCCATGATGGGACGATGCACTGATCACACTCAGACAAAATAGTGGACAAGCACTATTCTCTCTCTGTTAACCTACAATAGTGGGGAGGGCACCACACACAGAGATGGGAGATTTACTTCTCAACGTCAATTATTCTACTTTAGATTTTCCATAATATGCAAGTGCTTCTTTTCATGTAGATAAGACAAGTAGCAAAAATTCAATATCACACTTAAAATATCCAGTTTTTAATATTTTATTATAAAGAACAAAGTTTTACCCACCCAAGCATATATTTTCCCCCTTTTCTTTTTTTTTTTTAATTTTTATTAAGTCATAATTGTGTACATTGGTGCAATCATGGGGCACAATGTGCTGACTTTATATACAATCTGAAATATTTTCATTGAACTATTTAAGATAGCCTTCATGGCCTTTTAATCACTATATGAAGACATTTATATTCTACATTTAGTAAATTTCACTTGTACCCTTGTAAGATGCACCATAAGTGTGGTTCCACCAATCACCCTCCCTCCACCCATCCCCCCCTCCCCTCCCTTACCCCTTTCCTCATTTCTTGCGCTATAACTGGGTTTTAGCCTTCATATGAAAGCTATAGATTAGCTTCATAGTAGGGCTGAGTACATTGGATACTTTTTCTTCCATTCTTGAGATACTTTGCTAAGAAGAATATGTTCCAGCTCCATCCATGTAAACA
>CAUYRH010115816.1:0-15174 GCA_963574655.1 Perodicticus potto | reverse complement strand
GGATCAAAAATGTTCTCACAAAGTAATGAGAAAGTCTCTTGAATGTTATCACAATCAGGTTGATGAAAATATCTCCGATTGTATCTGAAGCCCGTACACTGTACCCCATGACTGAATTATTGTACACAGATATGATTCAATAAAAAAAAAAAAAAAAGAAAAGAAAAAAAAGAAAAGAAAACATAACCCATGAGCTCCCAGAAGTCAAACTGGAACATTTTCTTGACAGGAAAAGGTAACAACTACCTCCTTAAAAGAAAATCCTGATGAATATATTTTTATTAAACTTTCCTACTATTTTCCTCTCTCTTTCTGTTTCTCTCTCTGACTTATTCACCCATCACTTTTATCAAGTGTGTTTCTGAGAAATATCTCTAAGAATTTCTAACTTATGAATTGTTTTCAGTGATGAAGCTGAAGCAAGACTAAAATTTTTTTCCTGAATTTCAAGAATTTTTGCTATCTTTTCCTGATGAAATTAACTACCCTGCTTTTACTCTGAAGAAAGGGCAATGAACAGGCCATCTCATTGGTCATTTCCTAGTCATTTTCCTGTTTCTTTTTCTTTTTCTTTTTTTTTTTTTTTTTTGCCTTCTCATGGCCTGATCCGTTGGACTGACAAAATCAGCTATTAAACTTTTCAGTCAGAGCACAGTTCTTGTATTTTTGTTTTGTTTTGTTGTTTTGCATTAGTTCAAGCTCTTTCCCTCAATGGCATCTAGGGAACATTACACCATCCCTTCCCCGGAGCCATGCCCACATTCCTGGCTCTCTACAGACAGACATTCCAGAAATGCAAAACCGTTCTAACAGTGCAATAATTCTCTAAATGTGCGAGGGCAGAGAGAAAAGAGGAAGGTCTTATCTTCACCAAACCCAGGCCTATCGGTGAGACTTCTGCTTGTGCTATTTTGATTTGATTATATAAATAAAACAACTAAAACAAGCCAGAAAGCTTTTCTCCAAGCCACGTTTTGGTAGTGTGAATATCAGGCCTTAAAAGTAGAATGAAATGCTCACAAAATGTCAGATCTATTTACAGGAGGAATTTTTAGGGGGAAAGTCAACAAAACAAACACTCAGATAACTGGGAAGGAAAGAAAGCCTGGTGTGACCTATACAGTCAGTATGACATTTTAATTAAATGGGCAGGATAATACCAATCTGTCAATCACTGAAGAGGTGGTAATTTCAGGCTGTGAAAAATCGTGTCATTTTTGTGGACTCCAGAATGCCAGTACTTTTATGGTGTTTATTATATCCAAGGGACAACTGATCTCATAAAACCTCAAGTAGGAACCAAGAAAAGAGAAAATATGTCAGGCATAGAAAGAAAACAAGAACATAGAGAGTGAAAAGCAAAAGAAATAGGATGAAAGTATAAAAAACAAAAAAAAGAGAGAAAGAAATGTTAAGATAAAATACAGAATAATTATAAAGATGTCTCAGAAATGCAAAAGAGCATGATGATCTGTACAGAACAGAGATAAAGAAACAAGACAATTATTATTCATTATGATTATGCACATGAAAAAGGCCAAAGATAACAAGTACAGGATGTCAAATACCGACTTTCTGTTTCCAAGTTTTGCTGGAAGTTCTTCGGCTTGTATGTCTGGGAGCAATTCCAAAATCATGTGTTGCAACATTAAAACCTCATAATTTGGTACACAGTAGGGGTGTTGGAAAGGATGTGATATAACCCCCTCATTCCAAAGATAAAGAAACAACTAAGACGATTTCCCCAGACCCAGAAATCCATTTTCCCTTCACTACAACTCAACAGGGCCCAGTGAGAAGAGGACAATGAAGTAACAGGAAGCAGGTTTTCGATGACTGTGCAAGCTAGATATTATTTCTGCTGACCTTGAAGTCTACTTGCAGAGCTGCCCTATACAATTCCATCCTCAAGTTGAAAGTCATACATCTTTGAAGGCAGATATCTTACTTGTGGAAATTTTCTATAGAACGGGACTTCATGAGTTTCTGACACAAGCTTGGTTTCTATACTTCCAAGTTTCCCCTTTCCTCAGCCAATTCATCAAAGATGCTTTTGAAATTATTTGCATCTGGATTCAAAATCATTTCAGCCTCTTTATATATAAATTTTCTTATCATTTTATTTGTAATTTTTCCTATAAATGTCTGAACCGAACTGTTTCTGAAACCATTCGCCTGTTTTCAATAAATTTTTGTTAAACAAAGGGAAATTCTGAACTGTTTTTAAAATCTCAGAGTTAAAATATTTTCAAAAACTACTTTTTTCTGAACGCTTTATTTGTTAGTGCCCACAGATTTTCTACATATTTGCTGGGTCACATATATCCTAGCTTAAAGAGAAGTGGATAGAAAGGCCATTACCATGTCCAAATTAAACCTTTTTCCATTACAAAAGTAACATGGGCTCAATAAAGTCTAAAGTCTAAAAAGATAGAAATGTAAAAATTAGAAAAAGTGTTATTCGTAACTTAATCGTTGTCAACATTTAGTTAGATTTTCTTCAGGGGCTTTTTTTCTCAGGCTATTCTCCAACCTCCACTGTTTGTCTAAAAATTCTCATAAAAGGATTTTAAAATAGAACAGCAAGACGAAATGTTAATCGGTGTGAGATACTTGAATTATCCAGAACAGCATCTCAAATTTCTACTTCTTCAGCGTCCTTAAACACTACCACAAGTTGACCTAATACCGTTAGTGTTTTAATGCTTCATGTCTGAAGCTCCTTTCAATAGACTTTTAAAACGAGAACGATTCTGTTCATGAAACTACTGCCTTTTACCCAGTCTTAGGTCTGACTCTCTGGAATGCTTGAACTTGCTGAGTACTCCTTCAGAAACTCATCCTGATCTCACAGCATGTCAAGTAAATAGCAGAAAGTAGAGAATTAGAAAGCAGAGTGATTCCGAGCGGATCAAGAGGCACAGGTTAATTAATAAAACATTTCTCAGCTGAAAATATCCTTAGGATGCTACCTGCCACATTAAAAGGCTGTGGCCAGTTGAATATAACAAAAGGCGTAGAAAGGACACATTTTATAATCATGTCGTATCTGCAGGATATTCAGACCTGAGTGTGGCCTGGTAGGAGCAGCTCAGACCACGGCTCAGCCAGGGAGACAGTCAGTATGGGGGTGAAGAGGGAAGGTAAAGGGGTTCCTAACACAGGAGTAGTGAATAAAGGAGCCTGGGCGACTTAGGATGGAGAAAACCCCCGGTGGCTACGCCAGGAAGCCTCAACTATCTGAAATACGAGTTTGCGGAAGGGGCACGAGGCTTCCTCTGTGAGGCCCCAGAAGGAGAGGCAGGCACTGGCAGCAGGCTCACCACGGGGCTAGAAATCAGCTCTCTAAAATAACTTGTTTCTAATTTTTTTTTTTTTTGAGACAGAATTTCACTCTGTCACCCTGGGTAGACTGCTGTGACATTATCACAGCTCACAGCTACCTCAAACTCCTGGTTTCAAGGGATCCTCCTGCCTCAGCCTCCCGAGTAGCAGGGACTACAGGTGCCCACCGCAATGCCCAGCTAATTTTCCTATTTTCAGTATAGACAGGGTCTTGCTCTTCTTCAGGCCGGTCTCAAACTCCTTAGTTTAAGGAATCCTTCCACCTCGGCCTCCCGGAGAGTTAGGATTACAGGCGTGAACCACCACACCTGGCCTTGTTTCTAAATATTGATATTTCTAGAAATGTAATGGTGCGTCTTGCCCAGGTTTCCCTGCGGGGAAGTTTAATAAGCTGCTGCTAAGTGACCACCTCGCTGGATGTTCTAAGAGAATTTCTACATGAGGCTGCAGGTGTGGGTTGTACTGTGGTCTCTCTAAGGTCCCTTCCACTCTAAAACTCGAGGATTAGGCGATGTTGCTGAGAAGACTTGTACATTCTGAGGAAGACTAAACCACATACCCCATGATTCTTGACTCTTACCATCCTTTAAATTCTTTTTTTTTTTTTTTTGGATAGTTTACTGGGTATCATATACCAGAATCTCATCTTTTAAAAAAAAGAAAAAGAAACAAAAAAGTCTGATAAAATCTTAAACAATTAAATAGATCATTATAGAATGATCCATTTCTTAAATGCGCCCAAGGGCCCTCTCCTAAAAAATATAAAGCATATTGCTGCAGCTTCATGCTAATAAGCATTGCCAGGCAGTGAGATTTTCTAATTTTCTAGTTCTTGCTTTTCATGGGAACATCTGTTGACCTAAACCTGGCATTCAGCTTAGCAGCTAAGTGCCAGAAATTGCAAAGGTAGACAACAGCAGAAAAGGAGGTGTGTGCTATTCCAAAGCAAGAACCAGGAAAAGGGAACAGGTGGGATTTGGGGAGAGTTTTTTTCTTGCTTGCTTGTTTTTATAAATCACTTTTTAAAATAAGAAACAAAACACAAACTACACACCGTAAGATCATATGGTTTGGAAGAATTGCTTGCTCTCTAGCCTTTCCCAGTGATATTCAAAACCAGTAGAAGGATCTGAGCTGGTCCGGGCAGGTGTCTGCTCTCTGTAAGGATGTAACAAGCCATGCGTGGTTGACAGGACAGTGTTCTCAAGATCAGTAAGTGTCTCTAAACATTTAAACATTTGATTACCTTTCCCTTCCCAAAGTTGGTAACATTTTCCACTATATGTTTACTGGTTTTGCCTATATTATTTCATGTTTAACTTGCTTCAAAAGTCAGGGAAAAAATTCTACCATGCCCCTAATAATTCTGTGCTATTTTTCTTTCTGCAATACGAAACGGCTCCTGGTGATTCCTGGGTGTCTAAGCTAAGATAATCATGAATTTCAATGGTACTCACAGAAGAAAAGGGAGTGCAAAGTACATCTGTTCTTTTGGAGTGTCTGATATTTTTGAACATCCTTGAAATGATGTGAGGCTCAGGTAGGTCATTGTGCGAGGTCTGACTTCTCCTCAATATGCATTTCATTTTGCCTCAGGAGGGCCTTACTAGGTCAATCAAGCAAGGTAGGAATTATACAGATCTCAAGACAAAAATATGGAGGAAGCCACTGTTTATTTCAGAAATATGTTTTTATTCCTATTGGCATGCTACATAGAGAGAGAACAGGGATTGAATAAAAAACAGTTTGCTAACAGAGATGGCTTCCTGTTGCATCATTACAGAGAGTTTTTATCGAACCACCAGTTGTTAGAACTAATGACTACCTTTGACCTCCATTGGAAAGAACCCACTATCCAATTATAGTTTCCAGAATAGTTCTCGCCTCTTTAGAGCAGGCAGCAGAGCGACAGAAGGTAATTAGCAAGAACTGCTGGGACAGCATATTCTCTAGATTGGGTGACAATGTTGAGTTTGGCTGAGTGAAGGAAAAGTGATTTCATTTTTCTCCCTTTGATGGGAATTTTGACTGCCAGTGTTTCCATGTATTTAAGATGTTTCAATTTTGCATAAAAATAGTTGACAAGGAGAAGGAAACCAATAATGAGGCCGTGAAAAGCAAGATAATTGGTGGTGACCAAAGCTGGGGTGGGGCAGAGGGTTGATGTTTCCTAGACTCTTGACAACATCAACTGTCTTTGCTCTTCCAGGGAATTGGAAACTAGAAGGAAACGCAGACTAGAATAGGAAATTTATAGAGATGAACAACAGGAAGCAAAGGAGTTTAAAAAGAAAGATTGATCTAGTGAGAGTTTTAGTAGCTGGTCTGAGGCTCCCAACATGACTGTGTCATGGTGTCCGCCTTTGTTTCCATGCAACCACCCCTAGAGAAACATTCACAGTTTTCACTCATTCAATGGAGGTATTCAAGAGTGTTCTGCATCTCCAGGAATGTGAGCTCAGAGGTTTAAAACCCAGTGAAAGGGGGGCAGGGAAGGGGTCTGGTCAGGAAAGAGTTGAAGAGGAGGTGGTTCTGAGATGGGCAATATTGGCCTCCATTACTAGTTTGTGAACACACATGAAAAACTGGGGAAAAGCAGAAGGAAAAAAGCATGCAAATAAGAGAGAAAAGTATTAGAGAGAGAAACTCAGAGTGTCTCCCTATGACACCTTGTTCCCCAGCCAGTCTTCTTGGAGGAAACAGTCCAAACGCTTGCCCCATGCAAAGGTTATAACCCCATTATGATGTCACTGCCCTGGATGACTTCCACACCTCGGGCTGGGACTTTCTGATACTAATACCTGCACAAAACAGGCTTGAGCTAAAGATATCTTCTGTCCGCTGGAAAAAGAGCTTTTTAGAGGTTATAGCTGGGTCACTCTCCTGGTAGCTGTCCTGTCTGGCCTCAGTGTCCCTCCCTCCTCATCTATTTATCTGAAAAGCAATGTGATCTGTTTATCCCCAACCGAAGCACTCAAAAGTACAGCAGACACATGCAGCTGAAGCATCTCAGAAGGATCTGGCTTCCACTCTGCCTGGGATAATGTGCCAGAGAAGGGTCAGGCACCCTGTGATCCCAAAGACAGTCCCCCAGTGCCTCCTTTTCCCCTTTGCATCCACACTTCCCCCCATCTGTTTGAAATATAAAGATTCGCACTATCCCTTGACGTTGACAAAGAATGTAATCCCAGCACTCTGGGAGGCTGAGGTGGGCGGATTGCTTGAACTCAAGAGTTTGAGACCAGCCTGAGCAAGAGCAAGATGCCATCTCTAAAAATAGCCAGGCATTGTGGTGGGCACCTGTAGTCCCAGCAACTCAGGAGGCTGAAGCAAGAGAATCACTTGAGCCCAAGAGTTTGAGAGCTCATAACTGTGGGCTATGATACTATAGCAGTCAACCCCACAGTGACTAAGAAAGACTCTGTCTCCAAAACAAACAAACAAACAAATAAAAAAACACAGCTATACAATCACCCTCATAAATCTTTTTCATTCCGAATACTACAACATGATGCTGTTTATCAGATGAAAGAGAAATATGAAGCCAGTAATTCTCTTCACCTTGATGGGTCATTGTTATGTTACAGAAACACAGTTGATGTTGCATATTGAGCTCATATTTTTCAAGTTAACTAAACTCACTGTATGAGTCCACTCTTTTTTAGTTCTAAAATCTTCATTTGGGTATCATTTATATGTTCTATTTCTTTGCTGACATTTTCTATTTTTTAATTTGTTTCACTTGTGTTCATAATTGCCTTTTGAAACACGTTGATGATACCTGCTATAAAATCCTTATCAGATAACTCCAACACCTATGTCACCTAGATGTCTGATGGTTGTCTTTTCTCATTTGAGTTGAGATTTTCCTAGCTATTGGTATGGTGAGTGAATTTACTATTATATACTGAACATTTGGGTATTAAATTATGAGACTCCATTAAAATCTTCTATTTTAGTGGACTCTTTTGACATTGCTCCAGCAGGTAAAGGAAGGTACTACCTCATTACTACCAAGTGGGATTAGAAGTTCAGGTTCATCATCTCAACCCCTGTTGATTCCCTGTGTGGGGAAAGGCACTTTGTAACTACTGGGCAAAAATGGGAGCTCAGGCTCCCAATAGGCCTCAGCTGACCCCATTGTGGCTGGAAAAAGAGAGGAAACTCATTACTGCTTCCCGCATGGCCTCTGATGCAACCAGTGTATATATGTGGGGGGCTCATTATTCTAGATCAGTGGTAAAAATTCTGACTTTCTAATAGCCCTTAGCTGATACCACCAAAGGAGAGAGAATTGGAGCACCACATTACAACTGTACATCTATGGAAACATAGGATATTTATGTTGCTTCTGCTAAGATAGCTTAGCAAAGCAGAAGACTTTTAGACAATAACCATTTAAATTAGACAAGCACCACAGAGAAAACTATGACCCCATCTCCACACCTCTCAGCAAAGGTTGAATAGGGATCTTAGACTTCCATCCTCAACAGGCTATACACAGGCATCTGCCACTCCATGTGGGGTTGATATTAGAGAAGACTAAGTTGGGACTTAGTATAGTATAAATTAAAAGGATAAACCAACCTCTAGAGGGGAATGATTAAAGTATTAAAAACAGAACTTATTTAAAAGCACATTACAGTATTAGTCAAACAAATGTGAAAGCTCTCCTAAACATCGAAAGACATCCTAGAGACAGTTTGTCTCTATTAAAGAACACTACTACAAAAAAATCTAATCAATATATCACAAGGAAAGATATCACAAGGGAAAGAATGGGACAATGGAACTAAAAAATAGCCAGAAAACACTGAACAAAATGGCAAGAGTAAATTCTTAATTATCAATAATTACTTTAAATATAAATAGATAAAATTCTCCAATCAAATGAGAAGTAGTGGCTGAATGGATACAAAAATAATATCTGTTTATATGTTGCCTACAAAAAACTCATTTTAGCTTTAGGAACACACATGGCATGAAAATGAAGAGTTAAAATGAAGGGTTATTCCATACAAATAATAAGCAAAAAAGCACACAAATGGCTATACTTACAAAAGACAAGATAGACTTTAAGTCATAAACTATCACAAAAGACAAATAAGGTCATGGTATAATGCAAAAAGGATTCAATAGGCAGATATAACAATTATAAATATATATTCACCCAATATCCAAGTACCTAAGTATGTAGAAGAAACATTGATAAATCCTAAGGGAGAAATAGGCCATAACACAATGATATATTGTAGCATGCCTTACTATCCTACTTTTGACAAGGAATAGATTAACCATCCAGGAAGAAAATTGGTAAGGAGATGGCAGAATTAAATAACACTATAGATGGATAGCAGTATTTCACTCAAAAGCAGAAGACACATTCCTTTCAAGTATATGTGGAAACGTGGTCCAGGAAAAATGAAATGTTATGTCACAAAGCAAATCATAACAAATCCTAGAAAATAAAAGTTATATCAAATATATTTTCTGACCATAGTGGACTAAACTAGAAATCAATAACAGTAAGAAGATGCAAAAATCCACAAGTATGTGGAAACGAAGCAACACACTCTTGAACAGTTACTGCGTCAAACAGAAACTCAGAAGTAAACTTAAATATCTGAAGATAAATAAAAATAAAAACACAACATATCAAAACTTATGGGATACAGTAAAAGTAATACTCAGAGGGAAGTTTATACCAATAAATGCATACATTACCAAAGAAAATCTCAAATAAAGATCTAATTTTATACCTTGATAAACTAGAAACAAGCCAAGACCAGAATTGGCAGAAGAAAGGAAATAACAATAGAGAACAAAGAAATCAAACATAGAATTAAAATTTTTTAATTAACCAAATTAAGAAAAATTAATATCAACAAAGCCTTCTCTTGACTACGAGAGGACTCAAATAAATAAAGTCCAAAATGAAAGAGGAAACATTGTGATGGATGACTCAGAAATAAGATCATAGGAACTATTATGAACAATTACATGTTGGCAAATTAAATAATCCAAAAGAAATGAATATATTTCTAAAAATATACAACCTACCAAAACTGAATCAAGAAGAAATAAAAAATTTGTACAGATTAATCATGTGTAAGGAGATTTAATCACTAATCAAAAATCTCCTAACAGAGAAAAGCTCAGGACCACGTGGCTCCCTAGGTGAATTTTACCAAATATTCAAAGAAGAATTGAAGCCAATCTTTCTTGAACTAGAAAAAATAGAAGACAACATTTGGAAACTAATTTTATGCAACTAGCATAAACCAGATATCAAAGCCAGATAAAGATGTCACAAGAAAACTATAGGTCAATATCCTTGATGAATGTAGACGCAAAAGTCTTCCATAAAACAGCAGCAAACTAATTTCAACAGTAACATTAAAAGAATTATACAGTGTGACTGAGTACCCTTTATCCCTGGGATATAAGAATGGTTTAATATATACAAATCTGTCAATGTGATATAACACATTAAGAAGATAAAGGGGAAAAAAATACATAATCATCTCAATAGATACTGAAAAAAGCATTTGACAAAGTTCAACATACTTTCTTGATTAAAACTATAAAAAAGTAAGTGTAGAGAAAACTTAGCTTATCACAAATAGGTTATATATAGAAAACCAATAGATTACACCATAATCAATGAGGGAAAACTAAAAGCTTTCCTCCAAGGTCCAGTAGAAGGCAATGAAACACATTCTTACTATTTCTTCTTCTCATAGTTTTTTCATTCTCACTACTTCTATTCAACATAGTTCTGGAAATCCTAGCCATAGCAGTTAGACAAGAAAAAGAAATAAAAGCCATTCGATTAAGAAACCAAGAGTAAAATTATCTATGTTCGCAGATGACATGATTATATATATAGACAACTCTAAAGATTCAGTTAAAAAACCTGTTACAGCTTATAAGCAACTTCAGTTAAGTTGTAGGATACAAAATAAACATACAAAATCAGCCATGTTTCATACGTAAATAATAAACATATCCAAAAGGAAATTGTATATTTTGGATATTAACCCTTTACCAGGAGTGGCTTCAAATATTTTCTCCCAACGTGACCTGCAGATTCAATGCAATCCCTATCAAAATGTCAATGGCATTATTACAGAAACAGAAAAAACCACACCGAAGTTCACAGAGAACCACAAAAGACCCCAAACAGCCAAATCAATCTTGAGCAAGAAAAACAAAGCCAGAGGATCACACTTCCTGATTTCAAAATATGCGATAGCAATACAGCGATCAAAAGAACATGGTACTGGAACAAAACACCATCATTCATCATAGGATGGAAGAGAATAGACATCCCAGAAAAATATCCACATGTCTACGGTCAATTGTTCTTCAACAAGAATGCCAAGAACACACACTGGGAAAAGGATGGTCTCTTCGATAAACGGTCTTGGGTAAACTGAAGGTCTATATGCAGAAGAATGAAATTGCTTCCTTCTCTTGTCCATATACAAAAGTCAACTCAAAGTGAATTAAAGACTTAAACATAAGATCTGAAATGGTAAAACTACCAGAAGAAACATAGGGGGAAAGTTTCTTGATGTTGGTTTGGGTGATAGTCGTTTCTGGAAATTACTCAAAAGCGCAGGCAATAAAGGCAAAAATAGATAAATGAGACTATGTCAATATAAAAAGCTCTGCAGAGCAAAGGAAGCAGTGAGCAAGAGTGAAGAGACGACCTACAAAATGGGAGAAAATATTTGTAAACCACTCACCTGATAAAGGGTTAATATCCAAAATACATAAGGAATTCAATAGCAAGAAAACAGATAACCTGATTTAACAAAAGGTCAAAGGATCTTCTTTGCGATTCTGAAAAGAAGACATACAAACGGCCAACAGGTATATGAAAAGGTGCTCAGCATCACTAATAATGAGGGAAATGAAGTCAAAAAGCACAGTAAGAGGTGATTTCACACCTGCTACAATGATTATTATCAAAAGACAAAAATAACTAGTGCTGGTGGAGTCATAGAGGAAAGGATATTTTGTACACTGTTGATAAGAATGAAAATTGGTACAGACATTTTGGAAAACAGTATGGAAGTTTCTCAAATAATTAAAAATAGATCTATCATACCTTCTAGTACACCACTTCTGGATAAATATTCAAAGAAAATGAAATCAGTGTGTCAAAGAAATATCTGCATTACCTTGTTCATTGCAGAATTATTTACAACAGTCAAGTTATGTAAATAAGCTTAGTATCCACAGACAGGTGAATAGATAAAGAAAATGTGATATACACATACACACATACACACACGATGGACTATTATAGCCTTTCACAAAGAAGGAAATCCTGCCATTTGCAACAATATGGATGAGCCTGAAGACATTGATGAGGGAAATAAGCCAGACACAGAAAGCAAATACTTCAAGATCTCACTTCTAAGAGAAATCTAAAAAAATCACTCATAAAAGAAGAAAGTAAATGGTGCTTGCCAGGGGCTGAGGATTGGAGGAAAATGGGGGATGTTGGTCAAAGGGTACAAAGTTCTAATTATGCAGGATGAGTAACTGGAAATCTAATGCACAGAATAGTTAATGACACAACATTGTATCTTTTTTTTGAGACAGAGTCTCATATGTTGCCCTCGGTAGAGTGCTGCGACACCATAGCTCACAGCAATCTCAAACTCTTGGGCTTAAGCGATTCTCTTACCTCAGCCTCCCAAGTAGCTGTAACTACACACACCGCCACAATGCCAGGCTATTTTGTTGTTGCGGTTGTCATTGTAGTTTTTAGCAGGCCTGGGCCGGTTTGAACCCATCAGCCCCAGTGTATGGGGCCAGCGCCCTAACCACTAAGCTACAGGTGCTGAGCCACAACATTGTATTCTTGAAATTTGCTACAAGATTTGATCTGAAGTATTCTCAGCGCGCACACACACATTGCGTGCGCAATGATACTGTAACTGTATGAACTACTAAATAAATATGTTGATTGGTCTGATTGTGGTAATCATTTTACTACATTACATATATCACAAATTTTATTTGTCAAATATACCTCAATAGAGCTGGTAAAACATTCTCACAAAACAGTGGCAAACAGGACAAGGCTTATTATTTCACCTAACTTGACTCCAAATTTGTTCTACTTCCAATTCTAATCTCTTAAATCCTGTGTGCACTGTTGTCCATAAACTCCCCCTGGAAGAAAAAGCAAGTATCGTGAGTCCTCTTTCCAATATTAAAGTATTAATAAACTGTTCCATAATAAAAGCATTAAGCTATTTTATTTAAATGCTTGTCCACTTTACCATATGAAGGCCTGTTTGTGGATGACTTGAGTTAGAAATAGGGAAGGATCTTGAGTTAATTTCTGCTTCCCTCTTGTGTCAGAGACTAGTAATGACAATTCCAAGAATTGTACACTGGTTTTCTACCTCCTTTCTCTCGCTCCCCTTTATTCATTTTGTGAATCATTCCTTTTCTTCTCCAATGGAATGAAGGGAAAGTCTGAATTTGAAAATCTAATCTATTCATAAAGTATATCTCAGCTCCATTGAAACTCTCAATAAAATGTATCTATTTCCTTAGAAGCAACAATTTCAGTGTGTGATAGAGTATGATTAAATCAATACAATAAACCTGCAATGCAATAAACCTTCTTTGTCTCATGTCTTCCACTGAAATCTGCCTCAAAACAATTTTCAGTCTTAAGTAATGCTATTACCAAGTTACAGATAGCTCTCGCTGAAGAAGCTTGGAGGAATACCAGTCTGTGACGGGCTTTGGGTCTGTTTCAGAACACTGGCCATTGGTTTATAAATACAAGTGAATCCTTGCTTTTCAGTGATGTCTCTGAAAATGCATGCTATTTCTTTTGGCATTGTTAAATGCTTTAGAAAGACTATTTAAAGAAAATCTTTGATGAACCATTTTTCCAAAGCAAATACGCTCCCCAACTTTAGCTGCTTTACAAACTCACTTTTTATGTAGATCAGGTTCACTTGGGGAAGAGGTAGAATTTTCACTTAATAGGGGCCTGCAAGAAGACTTGGCGACTGTTTTTACTCAGGTCGTATGTTTCTCTGGGGTGGGTGGGGGTGGCAGTGGTGATGCTGTTACTCAGGACACTCAGGGGTGTCTCCAGTTCTCATGACACCTCGGCAGCCCTCAGCACAACTGCCGGTATCCATTAGACAGTGCTCATCTCTGCTCCAAAAATCAGGAAAACTCTAGTAAAGTGAAGAAGCCCTCATTTATATGTTCTACTTTCCTTTTTCTCTGTATCTTACTGTGCCAAAATGTGTCACCCAAACCAGGGTCAGCACCTTTCTGCAGATTAGGCCTGGCTGAGTCACGTGAAGTGCAAGGGCAGAACTAAGCCCCGAAGCAGAGAGTAAGTATGAATATGAGCTGATGTGCCGCTTACCCGTGACTTGGGCTTTAAAGAAGCGGACACTGCAACATCCTCCAGTGGAAAGAATAAAGGGTCCTTTGGGCGTGGCATGGAGTGACTGTCCTTTCTTCTCTGGAGCAGGACAAATTAGTATGTTTGATTCACGTAGCAGCACAATGCAGATATTTACAGGGAGACGCCATTAGTGTCCAAGCTGTACTATCTAATATGGTAGCCACTAGCCGCACATGTCTGCTTAAAATTTAAATTAATTAAAATTGAATAAGACTGGCTCTGCGCCTGTAGCTCAGTGAATAGGGCGCCGGCCACATACACTGAGGCTGGCAGGTTCAAGCCCAGCCTGGGCCTGCTAAAAATCAATGACAACTGCAACCAAAAAATAGTCAGGCATTGTGGCAGGCGCCTGTAGCCCCAGCTACTAGGGAGACTGAGGCAAGAGAATCCCTTAAGCCCAAGAGTTTGAGGTTGCTGTGAGCTGTGATGCCATAGCACTCTACCAAGGGTGGCATAGTGAGATTCTGTCTCAAAAAAAAAAAACTGAATAAGACTAAAATTTCAGAGGCTCAGTTGTGTTAGCCACAGGTGACAGGGAGTACCTTATTGGATAATGCAGAGATAGGACATTCCTGTCATCACAGAAAGTTCTGAAGGGCAGTGCTGATTTGGACAAACCTTATTTTGTGTGACATTTCTTCGATCTGACAGGTTCACAATTAATGCCCCCAAAGAATGGAGACTGAGCGTCCCCAAGGGGCTTTCCCTTAGGACTAAAAGGAGTTAAGTCTACCATTAGAAAGCAGAGAACTGAAAAAAAAAGCAAGATTTAAAAATCATATAAGGGGCAGCACCTGTGGCTCAAAGGAGTAGAGCACCAGCCCCATATACCGGAGGTTCAAACCCGGCCCCGGCCGAAAACTGTAAAAATAATAATAATAATAATAATGATAATCGTACAAGGCCAAGAGAGGGAGCTGAGATCCTCCGACACTGAGGTCGACTCTTTCCCCTTCTGGAAATCAGACACTACACAGCTGTGGCTGGATTAAGGCACCAAAACAAAAGCCTGGTTTTGCCATAACTATAGAATACTTCACAGCTCTCTTGTGGTACCATTAATCTTAGACATGTTAGAAGAAAAGAAGCAAAAACCTGATGGATTATTTATAGTCAATAAACTTGGGTGACTACACGAAGTATACACAAAGCAGCACTGTCTAATTTTCTTTTTTTTTTTAAATACATGTATTTTATTATTCTTCATTACATTATTCCCCCCCTACCCGTCCGTGATAAGACAGAATTGATTTACAGAAAAGAATACAGAAAACACCAAAGCTCCTGGTAGTGGGACAGATTTCAAGTAGGGAGAGAGAAGCTCTCTCCGTTCCTCTCCCGGTCTTTCCCGGTCTCCTCCTCTAGGC
>CAUYRH010115813.1:0-24535 GCA_963574655.1 Perodicticus potto | reverse complement strand
ACTACAACTCCTGGCTAGTTGTTTGTTTGTTTGTTTGTTTGTTTTGAGACAGAGCCTCAAGCTGTCACCCTGGATAAAGTGCCGTGGCATCACAGCTCACAGCAACCTCCAATTCCTGGGCTCAAGTGAGTCTCCTGCCTCTGCCTCCCAAGTAGCTGGGACTACAGGCGCCCGCCACAACACCCGGCCATTTTTTGGTTGCAGCCATCATTGTTGTTTGGCGGGCCTGGGCTGGAATCGAACCCGCCAGCTCAGGTGTACGTGGCTGGCGCCTTAGCCTGTTGAGCCACAGGCACCGAGCCTTGTTTCTTTTTTCTAGAGACAGCGGTCTCGCTGTTGCTCGTTGCTCAAGGTGGTCTCAAAGTCGTTAGGTCAAGCAATTCACCTGCCTCGGCCTCCCAGAGTACTGGGATTACAGCATGAGCCTGGCCAAAACTCTTTGTATTTAGAAAATATTCCCATTTCTCCAAGCAGTTCAAGCATTTTTTTAAAGGAATGTGAGTATGAGGGGGATTGCATCTCCATATTCCCAATCCTATCCCTGGGACAAGTCATATTTTTGCCAGTTTCTAAAATAGTCTTTTCATAATCTTACCCCTATTTCTGAGCAACCACTATGGACTAATTAATGACAGTATGACCAAAAACAAGATGAGAAGAGGCAAGAAGCAAACAAGAATTTCAATAAGAAAAATAAACAGGGTTAAATTTTGATATCTTTGCTTCTCTAAGCATATAGCAAAACAAAGACAATTTACCATTATTTTTCATAACAACAGCCTGGGTAAATACTAATACTTTCCATTGTAAAAGGGGTCCTTTTGTTTATTGTTAACCAAGCTAAGTTTGACCAAAGCATTTCTTCTCTTTTTCCAGAAGGTATTTGTGGGCAGAGTCTTATATTGAATATTCTATTGCCTTCTAGAAAATAATTTCTGCACATTTTTTTCCAGCATAGAATACCACACAGTCTGGTAATATGAAATACTTTGTGATCAAGTGGCTTATGCTGAGAATATTCTTTCTCTATATAGACCAAGTCATAACAATGGAAAACCCCAACCCAATTTCATTTGATCCCTATGGTATTACTTCTCTGTCCCCTATACCACATTCTAAGAAAATGATTTTCATCTGGTAGGTTGCAATAATAGCCCCACACAGATTAGAGCCTCTGGAAATATCAAGGATAAAGTGCACTCAATGACATTGGAAACAAATGGTTAAAATGCTAATTAGTCTTTTATGAACCTTGACAAAAGGTGACAAAACTATGAACTTTCTTCTCTCTTTCCCAGCCTGCTTCGTGTGAATAATGGAATTTCATGTGTATCCAGGATTTGAGAGGTAGGGGAGAGGATATGTATTTTCAAAAAGCTCTCCTGATATCCTGGTGATTCTCTTGATAAGTCATTTTCCCCTCCCACTTTTTATTATTCCACTGTTCTATGACTATATTTCTATCTGTCTTCTCTTTTTTATTTATTGATGTATTAGTTATTTCTCCCCTTCCTTAGCCCCTCAAAATTTGAAAAGGTATTATTTCTTATTCCCCTCATTCTTCTGGTTTTTTTGTTTGTTTTCCTAAATATCTCTTCTCTCTCTGATCATTTCTTTCATAACTTATCATGATATAGAATTAAGTTTATTTTAAAATAGTTATTTGTATCTCTGAAATTAAGTTTACAGTCTCCATTCTTCATTGCATCCCAGTCTGCCATCTGTCTGCAGAATAGTTTAGAGGAAGAGAAAGGAACTAATATATATTAAACACTTTAATGTCAGATATTATTAGGCAAGGTGCTTTACAGATATAAATTCACTTGATCATTTTAACAGCCTGTTGTTGATTAGATATTGTTCCAAAATGTTCACACACTCTCTCTCTCTTTCAAGGGAAGAGGATGCTTCTTGCTCTGGGGATGCTGTGTTTGCCTGTATGACTTGCTTTGGATTCACCTTGGGCAGGGTGTACTTCCCCTCTGTTTGACTTTGGTCTCTGTCATGGGCCATGGTTTGGTCAATGGAATGTTAGTGCAGATATGATACAAGTACAAACTTGAATTACTCTTACACAATTGAACTTCACTTCTTGTACTCTGCCATGTCATGTGAAAAACTTTCAGTCCAGCCCACTGGTTCCAGGAGGAGGCTGAGGCCATTCCAGGAAGAATAGCCAACTCCCAGCTAGAGAACAAAGCCATTCCAGGCCAGAATAGCCAACTCCCAGCTGAGCCCAGCTGACTCCAGCTCTCTACATATGTGTAACTTAAATAAAGGCTTATTGTCTATGCCACTGAGATTTTGTGGCTTTTGTTACACAGCAATAGCTAACCAACACACAGTCTTACAAGGTAAATAGCATTGTTCTTTTTAAAACAAAATGGAAACTAAAACTACAAAATGGGCAGCACCTGTGGCTCAAGGAGTAGGGCATCGGCCCCATATACCAGTGGTGGTGAGTTCAAGCCCAGCCCTAGCCAAAAAATTGCAAAAAATAAATAAATAAATAAAAGTAAGAAACAAGCCTTCAGTCATGCAGAATACAGTGAAGTCAGGATCCACACTGACATCTGATCTAAAATCCAGGGCTCTCTCACCTACAGTATGTTTCCTCTTTCTATAACGCAAACTTTGTATTTCTCTGTCCACAAAGCAAACAAAGTAAATATGATTTTTACTTTCCTATGTCTCTTACTTGGTTTTTGCTGAGGTCAAGAGCCATTCCTAGAAAGTGTATTCTTTCCCCAGCCCAAGAATTTTACTTCCTAGAATTATGTCTTTGCTTTATTCTGTGAGTTCTCAATGTGGCCCACTGATAATAGGATCAAAAAAATATTAACTGGTTTTTCTAAAAAATGCAACTTATATAGATGTGTGTTTATTTTTAAGCTCAAAATTGATCATATATAAAATGCTGAGTGCAAGTGTGCAAAGGTTAATTATTTCCTCCCCTACGTTAGCCTAGAGACTGAATGTGTAATAAAAGTGGAGTGTTCTGAGTGGTGGACCCTGATAATTCAGTTCTCAGAGCTCAGCAGGAATTGTGGTTTTACTGCGGAGTCACTTGTCATTATTTTTCAGAACTGATAATCCTAAAGAGAAATACCTGAAAAAATGACAAATACAGTGCCCATTATTTTTAAAAGGCCAAAATACTCCCTAGCTATTAGAGATTGATTTACTTTACTTCAAAATCTGCGAAGGTACTGGAACAGATAGTCAATTTGAAATGATCCTCTAGTTAACTCAGTGGTCAGCCAAGGGTTGACCACTTTGACCTCAGTGGTCAGCCAAGGGTATCCACTTTGCTAGTTTAGCCCTCTATGGTAGATCTTTAAATATCCCAATGGGGGTCGTAATGTTAATAAGGATTACTGCCTTTTTTGTAAATCCATATCTGGGACACAATTCACCTTCTCAACCTGGGCACTCTTGTATTGGGCCTGGATAATCCCTTGTTATAAGAGCTCTCCCATGCTTTGTAGGATGCACAGTAGTTTACTTTGGTCTCTCCTCACTAGACGTGTCCCCACATTGCCAAATGCCACTTAGGGGTCAAAAATATCCCCATTAAGAACCACTGGAGTACATAACATAAGGTACATAACATTTCCTTTAATTATATTTATTTAGTATTTATTTATAATACTTATAAATTTTATAATAATAATAAAAATAATATTTTAATGTAACCTGCTTTTTTTCAGCCTTGCCAACCTATGAGTATGTATTCACCAGCACTTGCCTCCACAATGTTGCATAGACTATCAACCCTTCTCAAAGCCCCAAAGTTTCACCCATTCCTTCTAGAAATCTGCAAGGGTGTCCCTCATGCATTATCAATGAAGTCTTCAGCTACTGTGAACGTGCGGCATTTCCAGCCTCCCTAGTGTTGTCTGCCCCTAGGAAGCCATCTGAGGATACCTAGTCACAAAAGTGCTGCCAGTGCCCATGAGGATGTCTGTGCTGCCCCCAGGAGTCCTCGAAGATGCCAGCCCCGGAGAAGGTAGACTGATACCACCGCTTCTTGGGTCCTCACTGTACCAGAATCACTCTGGGTTCCTCACAGAGGGTTTCTGTATGCTATGCTGCATCACCTCAGCATCAAAAAATACTATTTATACCCTTCCAAGGCCCACCTCCCTACATCTCACACAATCTGCCAGGAAAAGAATCCTTTGGGCTCATTGGTTCTGAACCCCTTAGGCCAGTGCTTCTCTTCTGTGCTTCTGCACAGAAGAGTCACCTGAGAGAGTTCAGGAAAATGCAGATCTAATTCCGTCGACCTAAGGTGGGGCTTGATATCCTGGATTTCTTACAGGCTCCCAAGTGAGGCTGGCCTGGTACCACACCTTAAGCCACAAAGTCTTCGTAGACATAAGAATCACCTGGGATATAGACTCCTAGTTCCTTTTACCAAACAGGCTGATTCGTAGGGCCTAATTGAGACCCTGTCATCTATGTTTCCAACAACTTTGCCCATGAGTTCAGAGTCCACACGTAGAGAAACACAGTATTGCTGTAACCTTTATCTTTTTAAGACTGAGAAACACATTCCTAGATTAGATCCATTCCATAAAGCTATGAAGCTTTTTCCACCAGTATGCCCTCTTCTTGAGCTTGAAAGCTCTCTGCCTACAAGCAAATCACCTCATGCATCTATATACTAGCCAGGTAGCACCCATAAGTCATCAGGTACAACCAAATAAGCCCAAGCCTCCAGAAGCTAACCCAGGTTAGATGCCTTGTGAGCCTCTAGCAGACTGCTAGGGTAGAAAGTTAGGATCTCTTTCCAGCCTGGGGTACAGGGAGAGCCAATCTGTGACAAAGGCACAATTGTCAACCTAGGTAGATGCATCTTTCCAGAAATGTACAGCTAGAAAATCCTGTATTTCATGAACCTGAGGCCTGAACTTTGCCCGTCCTCTGTTTGCCTATAGGTGATAAATCTTTTTGGGGGGGAGTAATTCTTTTTTTTGGGGGGGGGGGAGTAATTCTTGAGGACACAGGAGATCTACTGCTGCAACCCTTTCTGATGTTTTGGAGTTTCAAGGTAGGATATACCCTTTGAGTATTTGTGGCAAGAAAGAAAGTTTGGAGAGAAACTTATCTAGGTTAATATCCACAGAGGCCTCCTTTTCTGTTGTTCATCAATAGAATTTCCTCTGGGCACCGGCTTCCCCAAAAGGGTTCACCTCTTCCCATCAGTAACTTCCTCCAAACAGTCACAAGACATCAAGGGAAAAACAGTATAGTTCCAGCAGAAGAGAAAGAAAGAGAGAAACTCCAAGGAGAGAGAGAGAGAAGCAGTTTTATAATACACATATTGAAAAGGGGCCTTCAGGATTCACAATAGAAGTCAGCATGACTGGGGTGAATGTAAGGAACAAATAGTGAGGTCCTACTATGTAACAGACACCCTGAGGGCATCAGTGCCCATAACTCAGTGGTTAGGGCACTGGCCACATACAACGCAGCTAATGGGTTTGAATCTGGCCTGGGCCTACTAAGCAACAATGACAACAACAACAAAAAAATAGCTGGGCAATGTGGCAGGTACCAATAATCCCAGCTACTTGGAAGGCTGAGGTAACAGAATCGCTTAAGCCCAGGAGTTTGAGGTTGCTGTGAGCTGTGATGCCACTCTACCGAGGGCAATATAGTGAGACTCTGTCTCAAAAAAAAAAACAAAGATGTAGAGTTCAAGCATTTTAATGTAGGAGAAAAGAAATCTGGATTCCTGATCCAAGGCAGCTGCTTACCCTGACACATCTATCTGATTTAAGCCAATGTTATTTGGGGTTTCTCTCTGATGTCTACTGAAACCTGTAACCTCACTAATATAACCAGATTCTGTATCCAAAATGGCTAGGGTAAATACAGCATTTAAGTACCACCATTTAGGAAGTTTTGTATCATTTTTCTATGAGTGCTTTTTCTTGCTAGTGTTGTTATGAGAGAATACAAAGGTGAGTGCACATTGCTGTGACCTTGGTGCTTTTCTAAGTGCCTCCATTGCCCCATTACCCCCCTGACTCCTATAATGGCATCTTTCAAGTTCTTCTGTAAGTACAGTGTACAGAGAAATGTCCTGACAGATTTGGTGGAATCAGGCTAAATCTATCTAGGAAGAAAATGTCATTTTCAATTTTCATACTAGACTTTTGGAGAAACCTATCATACTACTATCCTTGTTCATGAAAACTTATATCGCAAAAGATGAACTACTGAGCTAAAGCAGATCAATAAATATGCCTGTGTGGCTCATCTTAATTTTCTCCAGTTTTCTCCAGTTCTAACTTTAGAATAGATATCCATTTCATTATATGCTGCCTTTATAAGAAGAAACATTTTACCTTTTAGGTTATGATACAATCCTCTAGTCACTTGAGAAATACAAATACACTGATGACATAGCCTGGATATTCCAGGGCCAACTCCATTTCAAATGTTTTTCTATCGTCATCCTTAGGTCTTGGTCTGTGATTCAGCCCTGTGACCAAAAGCACATTCTTATTTTTCCTGTTTAGATTAACAAAATGAAGACTCCTTCAATCTGAAAATTACCCATCTCACCCTATTTCTGGAATTGATTTGATTCCAACAACTTGAACCCTTCCCCAGTCTTCCCTAGCTCCCAATGCTGCCATTTCTTCTCATGCCCAGGGACCCTGATCAATTTCCTTGTGTCACATTTCTATTATTTACCTAAACATTGTTATTGCAGTTATTATTACAGTTGCTGGGTTTTGCTTTTGTTCATATATGCATTTGTATACATCTGTATCCGTGCCTAGATGATTAACTCTTTGAAAACAGGGACTCATTGCATTTGCTTTTGTATCCATGTGCCAAACACATAGTCTGGCCCAAAATATATGTTTAATAACTTTAAGTTAGCAAAAATAAATATGGTTTTTCTCACAGGGAAGTACAGAAGTGAGATTTCTAGGCACTGCAGAGAACATCGAGTCTGTCTAAAATGTATTGCCCCAGGAACCTGAATGGCTTGGACGGGGTGGGGAGAAAAGGAAAACATGCTAATGGAGGAGAGGAAAAGCAGCCAGTGGCAAATGTTACCTTCTTTCAACTTTGTCAAATTCATCTTTTCCAAAGCAATCACAGAGAGCTCAATTTAACAGCTGGATGTGAGGTCAAGGGCCCAGGATAGACTTGGTTGAATTAGAAACTAAATAAATTCTGAACTTGAAAACGAAGAATAAATGCTCTACTGCTGTACTCTAAGAACATCCTCAAGAAAAATAAGTTCCACTAATTTAAAGAACCAGAAACATGATTCAAAAGAGACACTCCCCATTCTAGAAAATGCTAGTGCATCTCGTTGGCCAATATGGATGACGTGATCACAGTTCTTTTCTGGGTAAGTGTTTTCTTGGGACCTACATCAGGGAACTGGGGCCTTTAAATGTAGTACTTAACAAATTAAATTAAGCAAAATTTCAGGGGTACTCAAATAGACTCATGTTTAAGTTTTATTTTAGTCAGCAGAGGGGATGCAGGGAAAAAGAAAATTACATTCAAGTGACAAGAGCAAAAGCTTGGATCTGAGCCCTCAAACTACAGTTACTTCCTGTAGCACTCACATCGGTGGATCTGAACACATCTTTACCACGCAGACAAAACTCTCCCCCAAAAGTTAGATTTTTCCTGAGTTCAAAGGAGGTCTGCAGTTTGCATATTTCTTGATTTATTTGAGAAATCCGGATGCTTCTTCCCCCAAGTTCCGATTTTTGATCTGCAATTTTTATTTTTGCCTCAGTGGATAAAAGATAGTACATCCTTTCTTGGCATCCTGCACCCCCCACTTAGTCACCAGAAGCAGATGGCTATGAACATGTGATCAAACTTATTCTTTTAATGATTTTTTTTACAAAGCCAATATATCAATATATGAAAGCAGGCAGTCTGCTAACTTAAAATAATAAGCACTACACAAACCTCCTATGTTTGAAGTGAAAACTTCTCTCTCGTGTACTCCCTCCACCTCTAAATGCTCAGCTGCTCCATGCAGGCTGTAGAAAGTTCTTCTTCCTTTGTTTGTACTATGCATTAACTGAGGGCATAACTGTTTCTGATTCTGCACTCATGTAAACAACCAGCACTTTGCACTGGCAGTTTGATGTGCACAGATTATAGATTGGGGCTTTGCGACTCAATGTGTTGTCACCACTGTTCTCCTTTCCTTTAAAGTAACTACTATCAGCTACTCATGATTATCCAAGTTTTTCTTGATGCCGTTACCCACTCAGCTTAATTAAGTCCTTTGTTGATATAAATAAGGTTTAGTTTAACTGAGCTCAGCAAAAGGGAAAGTGTGTTCACTGAAGTTCTTTAATTGCAAACAATAGGAATACAATTAGAAAAACTCAAGCTCACAAAAGAAGAGATTTTGTTATGACACTATTCAGGGTCTCCAAGGCCTACAATACCTCCAGGTAGAAAGACACATGGCTTTGAGATGAGTTAGAACCTAGGAATTACCAAACTAGGAAGAAGCATTTGACCATGGCATCTTTTCTTCCCTCCACAAACCAGCTTTGTCTATTTCTCAGGTACCTGTAGGTTCAGACAAGAGATAGGTTTTAGCAGTTTCAGTCCCAAATGTCCAAGAGATTGGCTGGTCCATCTTTGTTCCTGGTGGCCTGAGCCAAAATAACCATGGTGGTTAGAGGAATAGATTTTAGGGTAGAAATTGTTGCTAGGAAAATGGAGAGTCAAGTTCTCATTGGTTGATAAGACACCTCCAAAGAGTCCACCAAACAATACTACCTTTAAAAAAATACCAAAATATCTAAACATTCTGTGATCCCACAGATGGTAAAAAGTAGCAAGTTTGGTGGTTGGGGTGAAAAATGACAAATGCTTCAAGCAATTTTTTCCCATCATTCTGAAAAGGACTTTTCCGCTTGTCATGGGGAAAATAATGAGGACTTTAGGCAGCTTTGTAGTTGCTCTTGAAACTTATTTTTATAATGTAGATGGATTTGTTACTAAGTTTGACATATTGTGATTTTCTACAGTGTCAAACAAACCCATATTTTAATAGAAGTCCCCAAATCCATTTAAAGCCTAATAGATATTACTAATTAAAGTGTGTGGTTGGATTTTTATTTCCTTCACATTTCAAAGAACTAAAGTATGGCCAGTGTGCCTCAGATTATGAATGTAATAAAGATAATATTTTCAAGATAACTTTTATTCATTGGTTTCTTTCTTTCCTATACTCTTCTCTCACCAAGGTATTAGACAGTTCTAAGCTCATGGCCTTAGAAAATGGAGAAGCCCTGATGGAAAGCTGAAACAATGAAGTGTTCTGGCTTTGGTTTCCAAATTCCCAGGCTGTGTTGAAGGATGAGGAGCTGACAGATGGAAATCATCTTCAGCATAGCCAGAAATATAATGGAGAAATTCCATGGTTGAGAATAAAGGAGGGGTAGGAGGAGGCTGTTGAATAAACTAGGGTTTCCCTCAGAGTTGGAAAACTCTTCTTGGCTGGCAGACAGGGAGAAATCCAGAGGACAAATTAAGTATTTGGAAAACAGCAAATCCTGTAGACTGTGACCTTGAGTACTTTTTCCTTGCTAAGAGTGCTAGGAGGCAGAGAAACCTCAAACAAATTTGTTGGACCGGGGGATAGGTACCTGACCTCTGTTTCCCATGTGAATGGAACTGTGTGGAGTTGTGGCACAGCCTACATAATAATCTGTGGTGATTGTGCCCCTGGTGGAGACCTGGGTGAGTCATGAGCATCTAGGCAGAACTTTGGTCACTCCCAGCCTTAGTTAGCCCAGCATAGCACAGAAGCAGTTGAATGATTCTCATGCTCCAAAACATGATATGTACATGGTAAAGCAAGCCATAAAAGTGACATCCCAGAGGTCATTTGCATGGATTGACTTCTGAGACAAAAGGACAATAAATATTCCAGTGACATATCTATAGAGCTAGATGAGTCAAAGATCAGGTGCTCCCCAAAAATGTTTTGATAATGCATAAGTTCCCAGGATTTAGGTACAATCTTGAAAGAATTAGAGACAGATAACTCTGAATTAAATGAGGTAAAGTTCCAGCCACTCACCTGATTGGTGGCTCAAAATATAATTAAGTTGCATTATAGACAAATAAAGTTATGTTTCATGCATACTTCAATTTATGAACTGAAATATGCATCCACTAAGTGAATATATAGGAAAACAAGAAAATACAAGAAGCAACTTCAGCAGATCCTCCTGGAAGGTCATTCAATGTATTTAGTATTATGGTAGATCATTTTTATTTTCCAGAAAATATTCACCCTCTCTTCCCCACCTCTATGAAACTAATACACTTCTCTTTCTACATTGATATGAGTTATAGATAATGGAATGTTGGCAGAAATGATGCAAGTAGAGGCAGAGACATTTAATATTCTTATACAGTTTGGATTGATCTCTTGTGCTTTTGGCCTGCACAATGGAAAAAGCATGCCATAGACAGCACTTGTCTCAGAATGCAGAGATAGGCAAAGAGCAAACCAGAATCCAACAGAATTCCAAAGCAGGATTAACCCTGCTGATCCCCAACTCATGAATAATAAATATTTATTTGTTGTTATAAGCTGCTGAGATCTTCGGATTTTTTGTTATACAGCTTAATATAGTAATAACTGACTAATACACAAAAAAAATAGTAGTCTTAGGAGTCAACAGCCACTCTGATGCAATCAAATATTAAGTGCATTTACGTGCTTCAAAGTAGGTACCTACTCATTCCTTCACTAGAATGGATCTCAGTGATGTGTTCTACCCAGAAGTTCCCTTCCTTCTTTGGGGGAATGTACTCTCTCTTGGAGATCTGTTCTTTGTTTCCCTAGTAAACCGTGAAGTTCTACTGAAGACTAACAACAGTACAGTGATACTGCTCCAGTGATATTATGTGACCTAAGCAAGACCAATCAGAGCCTTCCTCAGTGTTTTTTTAGTGTTGAAGCTACAGGGAACCACGTCCTCTCTCTCTGCATGGACAATGCTTGTTGACATTAAGAGAGAATAAAGCAAACATCCAGAAGGAAACAAGACAAAGATGGCAATTTCTGGGTCAGTTCCATTCTTGCTTTTTATCCTACCTAAGCATTTACTCAGTCTTCCTACAACACAGCTATGTAATGCCCCATATCAGCCAATATAAATTCTCCTTTTTGCCTAAGCAAGTTCAAGTTGGGCTTTTGCTCCTTAAAAACAAAAATATCAATGAATAATTTTCTGCTTTTGCTTCTGCTGCTATACTTATCATCAACTCTTCTCTCCATCTTGCATCATAGCTTCCATGCATAGAGCCATCTCTTTATCTCCTCTCTGCTTTTGTGATGCTCTCCTCTTGCTGTCTGTATATGTCTCATACTCCAGCATCCTGAGAGGAATAAGTCATGAACCAGGATAGATCCAGACCACTTCCAAGACTGCTAATTATAGAGGCTATCTTTGAACCCGGCAACCAACCCTACTCCAGTCAGGCGTGGTCTGAATGGTGGAGGCAGCGAGGTGCAAATCATGGTGTCTCATGCAAAAAGGACTCTGCAGAAAGAGATTATGAGTTTGGCATTCGTTCTGGGCTTTCTCAGAAAGAAATGGCATAACTCATAACTACCCTATTTTTTCTTGAACCGTCCTCTTCAAATTATTGCTGTTGTCGATCCACATTATTATTCCTTGTCCACTTGTACAGACAATGGAGGGTTGTCTGGAAAAGAAAGCAGACACAGGTTTCTTTTCAGAGGATAATATGGAAAGGGGAACTTTTTTTGAAAATAATTGGTCTGTGGGTTCCAACAATGCAAATAAGAGGAGAAGGTTCTTTTTAGCTACTATTCTTTCTTATTTCTAAGAGCTTCTTGGTACTGATTACCAGATACATGTATCAATGAATTCTCATCTGATAGTTCTCACTTCTAATATCTTCTCCCAAATAAAAAGAAATCAGATCATTCATTCATTCAATAATTATTTATTCATTTATGGATTTATTAGTGAAGCACAATTCACTTTGCTTTTTTAACTATTTCCAAATTTGTTAATGGTTATTTAGCCAATCACATGTTTTTTCCTCCAACTGTTAATACTGAAAAATGTCAAACTCAAAAGTCGAAAAAGTCATAAAATGAACAACTATATCCTGTTAATTTAGATTCATCAATTAACTTTTATTGATTGGAATATTACTTATGCTGTAACAGGCTCAGGTCATGAAGATGAAAAAGACAAAACAAATCCCTTAGGGAAGCTCAAGATCTGGTCTAAGTGTTCCAGAAAAACAAAGAGAGATCTGGTAGCAGATTGCATCAACAATCTCTAGTTCAGTAGGACTACAGTGGAGCCCAGGGAACTGAGTCGCTATTAAACTGCCCAGTGATTCTGCTATAAAGCCAGGTTTGAGACTGTTGGTCTATTAGAAGAGAGAACAAAGAAAGAGGGGCAATATGACAGGCTGAATTAAAGTATGAAAACGCTCTATGGAAATAGCAACTGAAAGATTCATATGAGGCCAATTGAAATTTCTCAAATGGAGCTAGATACAAGGGTGTGGCAACAGTTCCAAGGTGTGGTTCTAGAAATCTCCATTTACCCACTCTCCTACCCTCCTCTTGCAATAAATGTACTAATGGATGTGCCCTGGAAACTCAAACTCCCATGGCTCTAGGAAATTTCGACACCATTGATCAAGAGACTTTCTCATATATAGAAAGCAATTAATAATTTTCTCTTTACCTTTCATAGGTTTGTCGTATGAATCAAAGCAAAGAAAGCTTGTGAACATCTTCTGCTGCCTGGAAAGTGATTTATACACATAGAATAATTATTATCATCCTCAGTCAGTGGTCCCATTTTCACATTCACACCATCCACCTGTGTCTCAGTGCACCTCCGCCCAGGAGCTTTGTCATAGGATGTGTGAAATAGCACACAGCACATTCAAAGTTTTTATTAACCTCACTTTGGATGGTGCTGGCAACTAATGGTCATGCAATAAACTTTTATTGGCTAATTAATTGATTGACTTTTTCCAATTACATCAATCTCTCCAAAGATGAAATGAAGTTGTTTGACATATTTCTGGTCTTAGATCATTTCCCCTACTAAATATATGATCTCATGATAACAAAGAAATATTGATTCTTTCTCAGAAAAGATATAAAAACTGCCCTGAGTTACACAGTGTGAGATGAGTTACCTGAAATTTCCTTATTTTATACATAGGTGGGGCCTGAGCTCCTTGTAAACTATTGATTTGTGGACTGGATTATCTTCATTGCTTTCCTTCCTTTTCCTCAACTCCCATAATGTGAACAGAAAACTCAGATTTGATCCAATTATTTTCTTGAGCTGGGGTAGCTCTTTCTGGTGACAGTTGCCACTACTACATCTTACCCCGCAGCATTTCAAAGTAAACCAGTTGTCAGGAAACCTTCATGGGATGCCTAACTGGTTTGTCTGACTTTCTATGAAAAGGGACACACGTTGGAAACCTGCTGTGTGTAATTAAGAGATAATTGTAGTGGTCTAGTCATTTTATGCTGCTGTACCATTAGTTTATTTGCAAGTGATTCCTAAACGTGGTGAGGATGACGGTTTTGAAAATGATTATAGAATACATTTTGAAGGGTGAAATGTGTGATAATTTGAAAGAGCACTTTACCTTGCTTTGCTAAGATATGCTACATTTTAGCTTAATGTTTTTAAATTAACCTTGATGTTCTTAAATTAAGCTGACTTGCTTTGGTTTCCAGGAGAGATCATCACATATTTTGCCCTACCATGTACGGCCTTAGAGATTCTAACTTTTTATACTATAAATTTTTCTTCCTTAGAGATATGGGTAATGCAATCTTTAGACAAATGAATATGATTAAATTCATTCTAGGACAATGAAGGATGATTCCCAATGAATTTTGGAGCAAGCCTGTTCAATTTTATTAAGATTAGCTGGATGAAAAAATTGTCTGGTATTATGAGTGTGACCTGTTTTCACTTCTACTGTATGATGAATGCTAGTGAGTTATTTATGGAGAAAAAAATTCCTAAAACAATATAACAAAAACATTATTCATTTCACAAAATAGTGTATAGATAATAAGTCAAAAAATAAAGGCCAAAATTTGATGTTTTTCTTAATAATTACTGTTTTGTTATTGTTTCTCTATTATGTTTGGGTTGGGATTTTTCCAATAAGGTCTATAAAGGTCTCTAGCCAGGTCTAAATGTGAGACTGGGTATACATGCAAATGTATAAAATGTGCCAAATTGTGTTGTTGTCACATGCAACTGTGCAGAGGTGTTGTGATTATCCTTTGAGACTCCTGACATGAGAAAAGAAATATGAAAAATTTGACAAAACAGCTGAGAAGGAATTCAGTTTGTATTGAACATAACTGTGTAAACTTTATGTTACACAGTAATAGTGCTCATCTGAGTAAAACATTCTCTCTCTCTCTCTTTTTTTTTTTTAGCTGTTAGAGATGACTAGAAAGGAAATAACACTACTTAACTTTTTCTTTAAAAAGGCAAGACTCTATTCGCTCTTTTGCACCAATTATGCCCCTTCACTATGGTAATAGCTACCATAAATAGCATAATGCTAAAATTGTCATTATTATCAAATATTTATGACATTCTTCTTCATGGCACTCATAGATTATGGAAATTTATAGAGTTGATTAGAAACAGCTAGTGTCCTCAATAGTTTATAATCTAAAGACAGAGATAATTCAGAAGGACATAAAAGGTATTATTACCTTGAAGCTTACAATGGCTTGACCTACTTCTTCTGTCCTTCTCACCTCTCATTCTCCTCTATCATCTCCTGGCCTAAATATGTTCTTCAAAAAATCAGTCCCTGAAAAGAATTTGGGTACAAGTAGTTTATTTGGGAGGTGATCACTGGATCAACAGTAGGGCAGTGACACAGGAAAGGAAAGAAAACCAAAAAATGGTGTGATAATTAGCATGTTACAGCTGTGGGTGATAGGGGCTCAGTTCCCCTGCAGACCTGCTGAGCGACTGCGTGAAACACATCTCAGAATTGTCAAGAAATGTGGATATTTATCCTCTAACACCCATCCCTACATGGTTGAGAGTTGCTACTGGGACTTTAAATCCCAGGCACTGTGGGTATTCTCCTCACACAGGCTCAGCACAATTCCACAGCCAGAAACAGTTTCTGGCAGAGAGATGCAGGAGAAAAGGAGCTGTTTTGCAGGAGGGAGGAAACTGTGCTTAGAGTAACATAATGCATATAATTCCTGTTTCGTTAGTGTTTTCTCCATTGAACTCTATGCTGTTTATCTTTGGGCTCTTTTCAATAAGGTGTATAAAGGTGTCTAGCCAAGAAATTCTGGATGGAATCTTTACTTTAAATGGGACCCTACCTGAAGCTGCAGGTGGCCTGTGGGCGGAGGAGGGGCAGCTACAGGTGAATGGGTTATTTGCAATCTCTGCTGTATCCCCTTTTCCATTTGGATAGAAGTTAGTCTGGACCCAAAGTCATCTTTAGAATACCCAGGATTCAAACCATTTTTACCACTATTTTAAGGTACCATACACTTCACTTGTATTAAAAAGTATGTAGTGTCTAATTTTGTCTTAAAAACCCATCTTGATTTTAAATAGTACAGAAATGTGCACCGATGTCTGAATAATTTCTTTAAGTCACAAATGTGATTTAAGTATAACACATTGGTATTTTTTCTTGTCATTTTTTCCCTAAGGGCAATAGGTACCTAAGAAAAGAAATTGATGGAGGTCATGAATATAGATGGAAAGGACCACGTAGCACCTGTCATAAGAGACATGCTCAACAGAGACCAGTGACGTTCACTAGCAGAGAATCTTTGCGTGCCATCTTTCCAGAAGCCTCCGTGCCGTGAGAACCAAGTGGAGGAAGAAGTGAAGGTGCAGGCTGAAGTGCACAGGAGAAAGATGAGGCAGAGGTCCAAGTAACCCCCTCCCACTAGTTCACTGTGAAGGCCGCAGAGCCGGCACATGGGATGCCAGAGGCTGAGGACGCAGATGCAAGCTGCTGGACAGCATGCTACTGTCTGGAACTTGCTCTGCATGGATCTAAGACCTCATCGCCATCCAATCACCAAGACCACCCCTGAGAGACCCACCTTGCCCACACCAAAACAATCCCTATTGGTCCTTTGCCCTGATATTCTGGACTCGTTCTGTTCTCAGTTGGGGCCAAGTATGACAAGTACACAATAAATCATACCTTCTGCTGTTAAGGCTGAAGAAGCAAAAAAAAAAAATCCATCTTATGTAAGAAGATGATTATCTCAAAAGAATCAAAGTAAATCATATGCTAACCAAACTATTACATACTTCAGTGGCACCGAGGGATTGCCTATTATATTTCTGAAGTTCTGTCCATGCCAAACAGGAACAATCAAGTTCAGTTTAACAAGACTGACCTCAGTAAAATCTATTTTTAGTTATTGTCTCCATGACAGGGAATAGTCAACTGGAGAGTTTCCCCCAATTTCTTAAAAAGTTGTGTAGGTAACCAAATATACCGTACACTCAAACGGACAGAGGTAAGTCAGGAACAGAGGTAAGTCACGGAACCAACAAACATGCGGTATCATTATCCTTCTGGAAGTGCAGCAGGACATAAATGCATAAAGGTAATAAATACAAACAGAAATAAACATGGAGGACTTTCATAGACGTGTATAAAGACAGGACTATTTGAGGTAGAGCCTGTGAAAGAGGCAGAAGAGAGAATGGGCCGCTCGGGACAGGCTGCTTCAGCACTCAGAGCTCTGGCAAGACCCAGAAGGCACCCTCAAACTGAGTAATCTGAAGAAAATTTAATACATGGATAATCTGCACAAGCGTGGGCAGGATTAGGGAAACTACATGGGTAGTGTAATATTGGGGCTACTAACAGCAGGGAAGGAATTCAGAACTTAAAGGGGCTAGGAGGGAGAGAAGTTGCCAGAAACCAGAGAGAGGGAGGGAGGTGTGAGGGAGAGCTGCAGAACAGGAGCCGGCTCGGCGAGTCAGCCCTGGAGACACTGAGGGAGGAAATATCCTCACCTCACCTGCCAGGACTTGCCACTAGACAAGCCCAACTAGAAGGCAGAGGGCAAGGGACCATGTTAATGTAACCCATGCGAGTCAGCTGCTAGGGGCAAAGGGCATGGTAGAGAGGGTATCTGGGGATGAAAGGGGCTAGGCAGAACCACTATCACAGGAGAAGACCTTGCTTAATCCATATGCAAGTTAGACAAGAGAAACCTCCACTCCCTAGGTATTCCTGCTTTTTCCAATTGTCCTTCTCCCGACAGAGAAGGTAAGTAGAGGCCCACCATCTCATTACGCAGTAAGGTGCCCCCTAACATCGGGTACGAGAGACATAACGCTCAGTCACTACAATGGCAGAGTCTGAAATGTCAGGACCCCATTTATAATCCTAAAGAGGATGTGTAGTTCCCTGAATACTGTTAATTTGTGACAGACTCAGAGAAAAGAGTCGCCATAATCATAAATTAGAAGACTCTTCCCTGCATACCCGGACATTTGTAGAATTTGACCTTGTATTTCAGAACCTTTAGGAGTCTCCGTGGTGCTCCCAAGCATAATTGCATTAGACTGATAACAACTGCTTATAATGCTCTGGGGGATGTGAATGATGTTCTATCACATGGCTCTGCCTCAAGTTAAATAAATTTTTTATAAAACCATATAGGTGAAAGACACCCAGAATCCTCCCGTTCCAAGAACTTTGTACTCATGGCCTCTGCAGCACCCAGATGTGGGAAGATGGGCAGTGGTTGATTCAGATGGGTTCTCCTCTTCCTCGATGGCCTGCAGCACCTTTCCTCATGGTAGCTTCAGAAAATCCCGTCTGTGTGTGCTTTGAGAGGCAGCAGGTAACGCGAAGCCTCAGAGAGCCCGTGAAACTTAAACTGTGACAGATATTTCCCTTGCTTGAGAGGAACTCTCTGTTAGATAAGAAATTGAGCACTCCTCTCTCCTGTGCCATATGGTGCTGCAGTATAATTTAAATTCAAAAAGCCAAATTTCATAGCCTGAGAGTTGCAGTTGGTAGACACTCCTAATCACTTTACTGATATAAGCAGGTACAGAGAAGCATAATAATTTAAGTGAAAACCATGCTTTCAGAATCTAATAGAAAAACCTCCAAACCTAATGTTTTGTATCTTCTTCAAAGGAAAATGACAGGAAAAAGAAAAAAAGAGATACCAAGAGAACAGCCTAGGTAAATTGATGCTCAGGAACAGGATATACAGAGTTACTTTGAGAGAAAGCTGTACTGTATGTACTGCTGAACAACTACAGTGGAAACTTGATCCTCGACCGTCTCCCTTCTCTGACCATCTCCTTAAATTGGCCTAATTTTCATAGACATGCACCATCTGTAAGTATCAGGTCCTTATGTTGACCATCACAGTCTGCTAACCAGTTTGTTACAGTCCCCAGCTTACAGAGATTCTACTGTATTTGGAACCCTTGTAAGTGAAACTTATTATAGCAGGAATTATCAGATCAACAGAAAGAAATCCGTTAAGCTCCAATTTTCACAGATACTGCTAATGTTGGTAAAAAAAAAAGTCATAATTGAGAATGAGGAGGTAGGTAGGCAGCAAAGCTATTTTGATAAAGGAGTTTTTAACTGAATAGCAAAAGAATTCCAAGAAAATGTTTCAATAACTATACCTAGAAAAGGTAGGGCTGGGAATTCCAGCTTATGAGTCTTAGTAGAGATTTACAAAACATACTTTTAAAATTTTCAAATCCAAGAAGGCAAATTCTTAGAAATATAAGAAGTTCCCTCTTCTCTGGGTTAAAAGGAAATGAAGCATGAAGATGCATCATTTGGCCCTGAGGAGATGTAAGGGAAGACTCAGTTTCTATTCTGAGCAATTGGGAGGGGCAAAGAGAGCTTGAAAGGGCAAAGAAATAAAGATGATCTTATATGCGCCTCCTTTCTGCGCCAGTCAGCACTTTTTCAGTTGGAAAAAAAAAGAAAGAGAAGGAAGGAAAGGAGGGAGAAAGGAAGAAGAGAAAAGAAAGGAAGGGAGGGAGGGAGGGAGGGCGAGAGGGAGGTAGAAGGGAGAGAGGAAAAGAGGGAGAGGGGAGGAAAAAGAAAGAAAGAAATTAGCTTCAGTAGTAGGGGTAGCTTGCCTTCAGGCACCTCTTGATCCAGAGGCTCAAAGCTATCTTGGGGAAAGATTTCTTTTCATCTTTCTGCTTTGTTTATTCAGGACGGCTCTTTTCCCACCCAGGCCGTCTTTTATGGGGGTACAGCAGAGAATACTCATTGTCCTCCACAACTGTGTCCTATTCCTTTGTAAGAAAACACTTAACCGCGGCTAGGCACACGGCCTCCTGAGATAGTCTATGTCTCCATGTCTCTGTTGCAGTTGAGGATAGCTGTTTGACAGATTTCTAGCCAATGGGATACAAGCAGCAGTGTTAAGAACAATGTCCAAAAGGTGTCCTCGAAGGACCTCCCTCAGCCTTCCTCCTCCCTGCTCTCGGAAGCCCACGCAGCCATCTGTACCACCAGGTAGAGCACGACCAAGGATGCCGGAAACCCTCCCTGCACAGCCTGGTTTGCTTACCTCCAGGCTTCATTTATGTGAGAGAAAATACATTTCTATCTTATGTACATTATGCAATTTGAGGTTTTCGGTCTCATTAGCAAAATCTTAATGGATCATGCTTACCACAACTTCAGACTTCCATGAAGTCAAAGTCCTGCAGCAAACTACACCTGCCTTTTTCTCACTATCCCTAGAAAGGGTTTCATCGGAAAATCTCAGCAGCTCTGATTGATGGGTTACTCCCCTTGAACCAGTCGCTGTGGCCGGGGGTTGTGACAGGTCAGGTGTAACTGAGATGGGTGGACCGCAGAATGAGAGCAGTTTCCCTACATCTGAATTGCACATGCCGAAGGTTAAGCGAGCAGGGAGGTTTCCCAGACGGGAAACAAGTTCCTCAAGGCAGATTTTTCTCTCTAATGTTCTGATTTCTATCAAGGATATGATCATTTTTCTAGCACCACAACCCTTACATAAGATCTGCTGTCCCTTTATATGTAAAACCTTGTTGTCTCTTGTGCTTAATACCGTCTCTCCCCAACATCTTAGAAAATACAAACAAAGAGACAGATACAAGAGTTACATTGCTGTCCTATAGTGCAATGTTTGAGATGAGGGTGAATGATGCGTATGTGCCCACAATTTTCTGAGAAAAATAGTTTAATAACTGTTAAAAACAAAATAGCTAAATATATACAAATCAACAAAATAACTAACCAGTATTCTTTGAAAATGTCATTGTCACAAAAGACAAGAAAGACTAACAGCTACAGGTTAGAGGAGATAAAGGAGACATGACAACTGTGGAGGACAGAGACTAAGGTGGCCAGGCATGGTCCCAACACCTGGGGTCTGTGCTCTCAGATAATCCCTCCCCTTGAACTGCTTCCAACCAGTAGGATAGGCAAAGGTGATAGAGTCTCATTTCTGTAACTATGTTATCATACATTATATAAGACACCATATTGCTAGCAGACAAGCTTAAGAGATCTCTCTTCCCAGCTGACCATTTTGGGAGGCCTACCCGGCAAAATATATGGGGCTAAAAGGAGCCTCCAACCAACAGCCAGAAAGAAGCCAAGGCCCTTACTCCTGTAACCTCAAGGGAAGGAGCACCTGAGTGAGCTTGGAAACAGATGCTTCCCAGTCTAGCTTGTAGATGAGACTGCAGCTGGATTGACTTCTTGATCACAGCCTTGGGAGAAGCCGTAGCAGAGGATCCAATTAAGCTGTGCCTGAACTCCTGACCCACAAAACTACAAGATAAAAATGTGTTCTTACACCTGCTAAGTCTGTGGCAATTTATAAAAAAAATAAAAATAAAAAATTTCAGCGAGATTAAAAAAGAGAACTGTGGACAATTTGACACTACATCTACCTATCTAAGGCCCTTCTTTCCTTCGTGTGCAAGCCTGTCTGCTTATGTCAGCTCTTGAAAAGCATTGCTTCCCCCAGAGCACACATTTCCTATCTTCGATCATATCATACTCACAGCTATAGTTAGTTGTAGTTTTATTTTTAGATATCAGGATTATTTGAAAATTATGTTTATATAAAAGATCTCCCTTTCCCCCCTGAGGTCTCTCTTACCTCTCCAACAGCTTCAGCCCATAACTACACTTTCTTTCTCCTTACTCCATGTCTCCTTTTCTCCCCTCACCATCTCTATCCTCATTTGGTTTGGTGTTTTCTAAGGGAAGTTGAACAGAAACCACCAATATCAGAAAAACAAGGAGTCTGGTGTTGCTATTGTTTTTCTATACTCTGGTGAGCAACACACAAAACCTGTCCCCACCTCTTCTAAATTTGAGTTCTGCAATGCTTAGACCCCATCCAGAATTAATCACTTTCCTGTACTCAAATCTCTACAGTAGCTTCTCTGCCCAGGGTAATGTTGTGTCCAAGATTTATTATTTTCTTGACCTCAAAAGGGCTTTATAACTTCAAAGGAATTTTCTAGCTACTTTTTAAAACATAGATATGGTATACAACTTGGCAAAGGAAATGAACATAGAGATCCAGAAAGTTGTTTTAAAATAGTTCATTTTTTTAAACTTCTGTTTGGAAAACAAATAGCTACAATGAAAACGTGGACCCAAACCAAAACAAGAATAATAAATAATGCTATCTAGATCGTAAAGATGTTCTATATCTGGTTGAGAGAGGCATTAAGCATCAGTCAAATGTCTTACTTTTATAGTCTACAGTGTTGAAAACCTCTTAAACTTACTGGGAGCAATCACAACTATTTCCTGCTCCTTACCCTGAGCTAACGCTGTATAGATTCTATTTGGTCAGTGCCTTCTACAGAATCTGTACCTACATGCTCTGCTTTCAAGATCCTGAACTATTTCTGAAGTTTATAAAACCTTCTTTTGAAGCTGGTATAGAAAAAGTCATCTCCTACACTAAAGCAGAGGCACAAAATAATAATTATACGTAGAGTACAAAATAAATCTACTATTTAAAAGGCACAAAGATGAATAGGGAAAAATGGAGGAGAACTAAATTAAGGCCTTTGTTATACTCATAGAAGTTACTACCAACCCTTCATTATTTTTGTGAAATAATGTACTTAGAAAAGACTTGAACTTCTTATTTCAAAATTACTTTTTTAAAGTAAATTTTAGAGTTCACTAAGACTCCTGAGGGTTTTTTCTCACATATGTAACATAGTAAGCTTGTGGACTCAAGGACTTAATGAGTACTCTCAATTTAAAAAAATAGAAATCTGAACTTCAAGCAGGAATAAATTTAATTTTAAAGTTAACGCTTCAGCTGTGTTGACATAGCTAAGCAAAATTCTATTCTCACAGATGTTTGGGTTCTCAATGTTGAAATGGAGGGGAGTTGAGTCGTGTGAATCTCTCCAGTGGCTGCTGGCATATGGAGAAGGCTGCCTGTGGTGAGTGGTCAAACTGTTGGTAGATTATTTCTAGTCCAGACTCCCAGGGAAGGTAGTGAAGAGTTAATGGTATGCATTAACCATGCACAGAACCCCTGAGAAGTGGCATTCCTCTAGATAGAAGACAAGGAGCATGAGTACAAGGAGTACCAGGCTTCTAAGGAGTGTTTTCAGGCCTCAACAGCCAGGAGAGATTAAATATATTGTGTGCATGGGGGGGAGGGGAAATGAGAGTAGATTTGTCATAAAATCTGTCCAGGTTTTACTTCATGATTCATGAATGTACTAGACCACATCTAAATATACTGCATTATGTACACAATCCATGAAGAGAGACTATCAAGATGAAATTTCATGTGTGTCTTGTCAAACATCTTGCTGCCTTACGTTTTGTACCTTGCATGAAAACTCTCTCTCACTCTCTCCTTTTGCCAATGAAGACCTGCTAAACCACTTTCAACTCAATATGACTTTGACTTGTTTTCCCAGTAGTGGTTTGAGGCTTGCACTGTTATTCCCTCTCATGTGGTTGCCTTTGTGACCCAATGCACATGTTTCTGAATTTTCTGGCTGAAGATATATTGTGAAGCTGAAAATGTCTTCTTTTTTTTTTTTAAGTGAAAATCTTAGTGGTTCTACAACAATAATAATAATAATATTTATTTAGCACTCACTATATTAAGCACTGTTTTGTACTTTATTCCAAGGAATTCTTTTGATCCTAATAATCCTGTGATATAACTGTTATTAATACAGCTATTAATATTATTCCTTTCAACAGAGAGCAAAACTAAAGCATAGAGATATTGAGTCACTCACCCAAGGACTAACAGCAAGTAAAAAGAGTCAGGATACAAACTCAGGAAGAGCATGCTTTTACTCACTACACTATTGCTTCTGTTGTATTATTTTCTATAGATAAGGAAACTTTTCAATGGCTAAAAAATAAATAATCATTAAAACAGTAAAATAAAAGGTAACTAGACAAAATAATAGAAACATGGTACTAATCTACAGAATACCTATTTGAAAGTCAGACAGAGCTAGGATTATGTCTGTAGCACTGATTTTGCAGCTCACTGGATATATAAGGGTTCCCCTACATTCTAGGTCTGTAGTATGTGTTGAGGCCATGTGACTTGTCTGGCCAATTGACTGTGAGTGCAAATGAAGCAGGCTACTTCTGGACCGAAGCATTTAAAAGACAGAGTGTGAGGCTCCAGTCTTTCTTCACTTGTCACAGTAATCAAGAAAAACTACTTGTTCCAGAGGCTGTATTAATAGGCATGTAATGGTAAGGCCTCATTCAGCCTAGGTCTATTCATATGGAACAGAGTCCCTTACAAGCTCACTTGGATGTGAATAATGAGTGAAAAATAAAACTTAGTTGTGTTAAGCCACTGGTAAATAGGACTACTTGGTTTCTGGTATTATCTAACTAATCTAGTTTACATGTTTCACCAGATTTTCTATGTAATCATGGAAAAGTTTCTTGACTTTAGTGAGCCTTATTTTTAAAATATGAGCACTAATGCTTTTCAGGCAGAACTTACATGAAGATTGAAAGTATGCCTGAAAAAGAGAAGATGCTCAATAAATGGAAGCTATTGTAGTTATTCACTAATATACTACATAAAAAAATATACATGTTGAAGTGACATCGTGTATAAAGAATGTGTGGGACAGTTTCTTAGCAGAATTTATTATTGAATTCCTATAAATCACTCATAACTATAGAATAGCCAAAGAATAGTTTCAACACAACACAACAACAATGTATACCCATTCTATAAATATCTTTTGTTTTGATGCCCAAAATTCAAATCTTGTCTTTTGTTTTTTTGTTTTTTTTTTTTTGTTTGTTTTTTTTGAGACAGAGCCTCAAGCTGTCACCCTGGATAGAGTGCCATGGCATCACAGCTCACAGCAACCTCCAATTCCTGGGCTCAAGCGAGTCTCTTGCCTCCGCCTCCCAGGTAGCTGGGACTACAGGTGCCCGCCAC
>CAUYRH010115811.1:0-13007 GCA_963574655.1 Perodicticus potto | reverse complement strand
AAAACTATCCCTCTTATAAAAGAAGGCTTTCATGTATTGTATTCTGGAAAATTGCTAAGACAGTAGCAATTTTTACACAGAATAGAGTCCTAGACTGCTTTTTCAGCTTGGCTATTGTTGGTGTATATAAAGGCTACAGATTTATGAGTGTTGATTTTGTAACCTGAGACACTGCTGTATTCCTTGATCACTTCTAGGAGTTTTGTAGTAGACTCCCTGGTGTTTTCCAGGCATACAAACATATCATCTGCAAAGAGTGAAAGTTTGATCTTTTCTGACCCTATATGAATACCCTTGATAGCCTTTTCTTCCCTAATTGCAATGGCTAAAATTTCCATGACAATGTTAAAGAGTAGTGGAGACAATAGGCAACCTTGACTGGTTCCTGATCTAAGTGGAAATGATTTCAATTTAACTCCATTCAATACAATATTGGCTGTGGGTTTGCTTGTGATGGCCTCTATCAGTTTAAGAAATGTCCCTTCTATACCAATTTTTTAAAGGGTTCTGATCATGAAGAGATGCTGGATATTATCAAAAGCTTTTTCTGCTCAATTGAGAGAATCATATGGTCTTTGTTTTTTAATTTGTTTATGTGTTGAATTATCTTTATAGATTTACATATATTGAACCAGCCTTGAGACCCTGGGATAAAACCCAGTTGGTCATGGGTCAGGGTATGTAATTTATTTGATGTGTTGCTGGATTCTGTTTGTTAGGATCTTGTTGAATATTTTTGCATAAATATTTATTAGTAATATTGGTCTATAATTTTCTTTTCTTGTTGTGTCTTTTCCTGGTTTAGGGATCAAGGTGATGTTTGCTTCATAGAATGTGTTGGGTAGTATTCCTTCTTTTTCCATATTTTGGAAAATGTTGAGTAGTATAGGTACTAGTTCCTCTTTAAAGGTTTGGTAGAATTCTGACATGAAGCCATCTGGTTCAGGGCTTTTCTTTTTAGGGAGATTTTGTATAGTTGATGTTATTTCAGAACTTGATATCAGCCTGTTCAACATTTCCACTTCATTCTGGTTGAGTCTTAGAAGACGGCGTGCTTCCAAGTATTGGTCAATTTCCTTCAGATTTTCATATTTCTGAGAATAAAGTTCCTTCTAGTCTTCATCAAGGATTTTTTGAATTTCTGAGGAGTCTGTTATTATTACACCTTTACCATTTCTGATTGATGAAATTAGAGATTTTACTCTTTTTTTCGTGGTTAGGTTACTAAAGGTTTATCTATTTTATTAACCTTTTGAAAAAACCAACTTTTTGACTTATTGTTCTGTTGTATGATTCTTTTGTTTTCAATTTCATTTAATTCTGCTCTAATTTTGGCTATTTCTTTTCTTCTCCTGGGTTTGGGATTGGAATGTTCTTCTTTTTCCAGTTGCCTGAGATGTCCCATTAAGTTGTTAACTTCCTCTCTTTCTGTTCTCTTGAAGAAGGCTTGCGGTGCTACAAATTTCCCTCTTAGGACTGCCTTTGCAGTATCCCAGAGGTTCTGATAATTCATTGTCTTCATTGTCATTTTGTTCCATAAATTTGGTAATTTCCTTCTTAATCTTATCTATGACCCATCTATCATTCAGCATAAGGTTATTTAGCTTCCATGTTTTTGTTTGAGTATTCATATTTCTGTTGTTACTGAGTTCAACTTTTATTCCATGATGGTCTGAGAAGATGCAAGGAATAATTTCTATTCTTTTAAATTTGCTAAGGTTAGATATGTGATCTAAGATGTGATTGATTTTTGAGTATGTTCCATGGGTTGATGAGAAGAATGTGTATTCAGTTTTGTTGGGTGAAATGTTCTGTAGATGTCTGTTAAATCCAAATGTTGAATGGTTAAGTTTAAATCTAAAATTTCTTTCTTTAGCTTCTTATTGGAGGATCTATCCAACACTGCTAAAGGAATGTTAAACTCTACAACTACTACGGAGCTGGAGGATATCTAGTTGCTCATGTCTTTTAGAGTTTTTCTTATAAATTGAGGCACATTCTGGTTGGGTGCATATATATTAATAATTGAAATCTCATCATATTGAGTATTACCTTTAACAAATAAGAAGTGTCCATCCTTATCCTTCCTTACTTTGGTTGGTTTAAAGCCTATTGTATCTGCAAATAAGATTGCAACACCTGCTTTTTTCTGCTTTCCATTTTGTCTGGAATATAGATGACCATCCCTTCACCATGAGTCTAAATTTATCTTTTAAGGTAAGATGAGATTCTTGTATGTAGAAGATATGTGGCCTGAGTTTTTGTATCCAGTCAGCCAACCTGTGCCTCTTTAGAGGACAATTTAAACCATTCACATTAATTGAGAATATTAATAAGCCTTTTGAAAGTGCAGTAGACATTTTAAATCCTTTTTCCACTATGGAGGTTGGAATTTGATTGGAATTTTCTGAATGAGTTTACTTTTGTGGTGGAAGATTACACTGGTCATTATGGAGGACAGGTCTGAGAATATCCTGGAGAAGTGGTTTTGTTATAGCAAAGTTCTTCAACATGTGGATGTCATTAAAGTATTTAATTTCTCCATCATAAATGAAACTCAGTTTAGCTGGATACAGGATCCTGGGTTGAAAGTTATTTTGTTTTAGGAGATTAAAAGTTGATGACCAAACTCTTCTAGCTTGAAAGGTTTGAGCCGAGAGATCTGCAGTTATTCTCTTATTCTTCCCCTTGGAGGTTATGGTTTTCTTCCGTCTGGCTGCTTTCAGAATTTTCTCCTTCATATTAACTTTAGTGAAATTAATTATGATGTGCCTGAGGGATGTCTTATTTGGGATGAGTCATGCTGGGGTTCTGAAACTGTCTACTATCTGAATTTCAGAATCTCTTGGCATGTCTGGAAAGTTCTCTTTCATAATCTCATGAAGAAACGACTCTGTGCCTTGTGAGGCCACTTCATCGCTTTCAGGTATCCCTATAAGGCGAATATTGGTTTTCTTCGAATTATCCCAGAGCTCTCTGAGAGAATGATGTGTTTTTGCCCTCCACCTCTTTCTCTTTCAAAGAGAATCTTCCTCTTTGAAAGTTTGGGAGTATTCGAAAGCTTTGTCTTCAATGTCAGAAATCCTTTCTTCTGCTTGCTCCATTCTGTTTCTGAGGGAGTCTACTGTATTTCTCAGATCTTTGAGGGCTGAAAATTCTTGTCCCAATGTGTCAAAATCTTTGGTGATTTAGTTTTTGAATTCCTGGAATTCTTGAGACAACTTTTGAAATGTTCCTTGAATTTTTAATTTGAACTTTTCCTCTATCTTATTGATCTTATTTTCAATCCAAATTCTGAATTCGGTTTCTGACATCTCAGCCATCTGTTTATGAATGGGATCTTCAGTTGTTTCCACCAAATTGTTCCTTGGGGGGAGTTGATCTTCTCTGGTATTCATGTTACCAGAGCTTTTCCGCTCATTCCGCTCCATGATTATTTTACACCGTTTGGCTAGATGAGCAGATAAGGAAAAGTTAGGTTGGCTCCAGGAGTAGTGATTGGCCAGTCCTTTTTCCAAAAGCTGGGATTGGTGTCTGTACCTTTTCCCCTAGAGCTTTGCCAAGGACCCATTCAGTGCTATAGTCTGAGAAACTGGGGACCTTCTTCAAATGGTGGGGCTAAGTGGCTCTGTCTTATTTTCAGCTGGTCTCTGTCTTACTCTAGTGAATCAGTTACTATGGGTTGAAGTCTCCACTGTGGACAAATACCAGCAATTTGGTCACCCCGCCCCCCACAGGCAGCAATTGGAAAAGGAAAATCAAACCTTTCCACAACCACACACTCAGGGTACCACTTTGAATAGTCTTCAGGTGGTTGGCCCAGTTCAAGAGGTCCAAATGAAATGTCCAAGTCAGCACCAGCCTCAGGTGGGAGAGTTCAAAAGGTCTCCGGCAACTAGATAGGGAGGGACTGCTGGCAGTTCAAGTATGACTTGCTCCCATGCTCCATGAGGTCAGAAGGACCCACTCAGCAAATAAGTTAGTCTGGGAATGTTGATGTCTCCTTCCCCACCTTGCACCTCTGTCATGTCCAGTCACTGGTAACCCTGCAGGGCTGTGACCCAGTTCCCTCCAATGAACAAATGCTCCAGGGGGTTTGCATTTGCCTGAGTCACAGGGAGATCTATGTCTCCACAGCCAGGCCACCACTCTCCCTCACTATCTGGCAGGGGGAGGTGAGGCCTGACATCCTTGGATGCTTAATAAAGGATGGGGTGTTTCACTCAGTTCCAGTCCTGCCCCTGATTGATGTTGTTGACAGAACAGAACAACTTCACAAAGTTTGTTTCTGTCCCAGGAATACAGACGTTGTTTGAGTAACTCTGTCCTGTCTGTGTCACTGCCCAGTCTCGGCTGCAGTTCCCGAGTCTCAGTGAAACAGTCCACTGGGTCATCCCTGCCCTGGGAGTCTGCTGGCTCTGCACGTGTGTATTGTAGTCCCTGCATTCCACTCAGGCCTGTACCACCTCAGGCATACCCTTTACTCATGGGGCCTTTTTCTGTCCCAGATGTGTTCCAACAGTGGCTGCTACTGGAGAAGATGCCTGACCTCCTCTGGTTGCCCAGAGAGACTGGGAGTGTCCTTTCAAAATATCCCCAGGGGTGTGAGCTCTATTCTTCCTGCCACAGCTGCTGTTCTGTACCCTGGGGCACCGCCACTCCTGTGTGGTCCTCTCCTCTCTCCTGTGCCAGAGAATCAGCACAGATGAGCAATAGCCCTTGTCCTGTCCATACCCCTTGAGAAAATGCCCAAGAGTATGGAGTTCATGGGGGACAGGCTTCCAGATCTTGGGGTGAGAGTGGATGGGAATTCTGGGAGTTCAAAACTGCAGGTAGAGAATATATACAGTTTTATGCAGTTTTAGGCCTGGCAGGAGAGTGCCATGGCACCCTAGTAGGGGAAGGAGGTCCAGTTTTTAGAGGGTCTCTCCTGTGGGATAAAATGGGAGGATATTTGAACTCCACTTGCTGCTTGTATGGAGTATACGGCGAGCTGTTCTTATGGGGGAGGAGACTCCTGTTTGCTTGGCAATGGTTTTTGTATCTTTTGTTCTTATACTTGGGGTTGCAGCTCATTTCAGCAGGGTTGATGTGCGTTCTTCAACCTTCTCTCTTGGCTCAGATTCGAACCATTGGCTTTCTTGCTAAACTTCTGTCCTTTAACTCTCCTTCTGTCCTTTAACTCTCCTTTTTGGAAAGCTGGCTACAGACTGCCATCTTGCCTCCAGCACTCCCCCCCACAACATTTTTATAAAGAAAAATTTTTCATTTTATCACTATAGTTTCAATGTGTTAATATAAGATCCAGCACACCTTTAATTATTATTAATTTTCATGAAAATTCAGTTTCCATGACCCAATTGAAGTGATCAAAATTTTGCTATCATTGTTCTGGAGCCCCACACATATTTTGAGATATGGTGATACTATGGAGAAAACCTCTAAGATCTTATTATAATTTTTTGATTTTTTCACAGAGAAAATCATTCAAAAATGATTCTCACTTCAGCTTATCTTTGTCCCACACCTATTCTTCTCACAGAATTTTTCTTCTTTACCTTTACCTTGTCTCCTTACTGCTCATCCTCCAAATATAATATGAAATAAAGAGTTAGGCACACTTAGTTAAAGGTGCTAATCAATGGAGAGCTTCAATTTCCTTTTAATTCAAGGCCCATAAAACAGACACATCTGTGACTGCCAATTTTAGAATTGCTTTGTAAACTACTCACCTATTTTTTTCATCTTGATGATATATTTATTCAACATAAAGACCACCTACTACATGTTATTAACCCATAATTTAATTTGCACATCTATTTCTCCACCAATTGATTAAGTAATTTTATTATGGTTCCTCAAAACAATATAAGATTTTGCCTTTCACTAGCAAAGCAAACCAAAGTAGAATCTAATGAATTCACAAAAATCCAATTCACTAATTCAGATATTTCTGATCTGAAGACTTTCTTTTTAACCTGGACCATGTGGATTGGGACCACGGGTGGGAAACTGGGCAGCCCTCTATTTTGATAGAAGAAATATTGATAAGTGTTAGCACTATCAATAGTCTTGTGTTGTATTATTTTGGTAGAAGTCAGAAGGGATGGGAGAGGCTGGGCACCATGGCTTATGCCCATAATTTTAGCACCCTGGGAAGCTTAGGCAAATGGATCACTTGAGCTCAGGAGTTTGAGACCAGCTTGAGCAAAACTAAGACCCCATCTCTGCTATAAAATAGAAAAATGAGCAGGGTGTCATGGTAGGCACCTATAGTCCTAGCTACTCAGGAGGCTGAGTCATGAGGATTGCTTAAGCCCATTAGTTTGAGGTTGCCATGAGCTATGATGATGCCACAGCACTCTACCCAAGGTGACAGAGTGAGACTGTCTCAACAAAAAAGGAGAAAAATGGAAGATCAGTGGGGTCTGTCATTTTATGCTCAGAAATATTGCCAGAATATTTTCATTGATATAAGATAATTTGGTATTAAATCAGCCACATCAATCTTCTTAGATATCTTCTGTAGATGTAGATCATCAGGAAATAAGTAGACATCTATCGGCAACCTCATTAAGTCAGATTTGGTGGGTTATGGAACCAACTCTGCTGTCAGCATTTTAATTCCTCTCTTAATCTAAAACCCACTTAGAAGGGAGATGGTGAGGTAACTCATTGTTATATTTGAACATAAATGTGATTCATCACAAAAATACTCTCACTTAGGTTTGAAAGTACTATTATTCTGTTATGACAGCCAAAGTAGAATGTTGACCAAAACGTTTGAGTCATTGTGACCATCTTTTGCCAAATATAGTAGAACCTCTATAAGTTGACCACCCAAAGGACTGTAACAAACTCCAACATGTGGACGTGGTCAACATAAGGAACTAGATCTGCTATACATTGAGTACATGTGGTGTATGTCCAGTCTCTGAAAATTAGGTCAAGTTAAGGAGGTGGTTGATGTAGAGAGCTGGTAAGCTAGGAAGTTTCTACTGTAGTCTCTTGTCACTGCTCAGTTCAACCCCACACCTAGGAAACAGGTTTCATGTTTGGTGAGTTCATCATGTTAAGTTGCTGAGCCTCAACTTTTCTGTTATCCACCACACAGCTCTCTTTGTAAACATCAAATATTTAATATTATAATCAGCTTGCGAGTTAATAATGAACATGTTTTAAGTTTATTAGATTTATGCAATGGTGTTTGAATTTGTGCAATTCAAAAAACTGAAGCTAACGCTGGCTTAAAATATATAGATATATATATTTTATATATATATATATCAATGAAGCTTACCTTTGAAAAGTACTATTGGCGGGTGCAACTAAGGTGAAGAGAAACATATAGTCAATTTTATTTGAATGTGTTTTGACCTTGCTTTTTTGTTCATGTTTGTTTATTTTTTTTTCCTTTTGGGCCATCTGCCATTTTTAAGAAACAGTTCATTTTCTTAAATGAAGAAAGAGATTCTGAGAAGTAGTGATTCCAAGCAATCTCCAGAACACAATTTCCAGCTACTGGTCTAAAGTGCTTGGCACTTTAGGCAATAGTTTATAATCCTCCATCAGACCTTGCTATTTGAAATAATCACAGTTTTGTTATTTTATTTTGAAAATTGTGTTCTCAGGGACTGCCATTCAACGAAAAATATACCAAAATATAGATAAAGCCAATCATTCTGTCATTCCCTGTTCTGCATCTTAGTGGAGATGATGGTGACAGATGAAAATTCTTTGAAAGGATTGCCTCTGTATATCAACCCAAACATAACTTGTTTTGCATTGTCAGATAACAATGCTGACTGGAGCAATGAAAAAATAGACATAGACAGGGGCATCAGTGGAAAAGTCCATCACTCAATTTCTACCAATAATAAATAAATGGAGAAAAAAATATATATTCATTACATGGTTGAAAGACCTAAAGCCCATAACATTTAGAAATGCAATTTCCAAATGTCCTGTGAGCATTTTCAGAAGCCATAGCTGAATTTCAATAGGGTATTTGTTCCTCTCCAAAGACAAGTTGTTGTTATTTTTTCTTCCCCATGCTTCACTGTGGCATACTTTCTTTGCTGATCCAGTTAAACATAAACCTTGACAAAGTTGTGGGTCAGAGTTACTACAAAATTGTCAACCACACCGGAGAAGAGAGATATTAGTAAAATAAAGTATCTATCATGGAGCTATTGTCCATACTGAGGTAAAACCATTTCAAAATTTCTGAATAGAACAACTTTTATTCTCAGTCAACTGATACTGTTATTAAGTCAAGATCACCATAGTTTTGCAATCATGTGAGCAAGATGCACCTAAGTGTCCTGGAATGATCAATGTCAGATAAGAGGTCAAAAAATCACTGCAAATACTGTTTTGCTTTTTAAAGATTGTACTCTGGATCTAAACATATAAATTAAGTGGATCTTTTGACTAATCTGACTGAATTGACCATCTGGTAGTCAGATCAACAATCAAAATGGGGCAGTCGGACGTCAGTCTTTATGAATTGGGTTGGGACGTCTCCCAAATCTGACAACTGAGTGACATATAGATGTGTAACATAGATAGCAGGTATGCTTTCAATATTTACCTAAAATACATTTATTTTCTGTATGGTATGCCCTGTTTCATTTTCTTCAAAACGAAAACAGTCTTCTGACTTTCAGTATATACATTGAATGTTACATGTATAAATTTCCCACTCTTAATTTTTTTTTTTATTTTAGACAGTCTTATTTTGTCACCCTCGATAGAGTGCCGTGGCATCTTAGCTCACAGAAATCTCAAACTTTTGGCAATTCTCTTGTCTTAGCCTCCCAAGTAGGTGGGAATACAGGTGCCCTCCGCAACACATGGCTGTTTTTGGAGATAGGGTCTCACTCTGGCTCAGGTTAGGCTCAAACTCGTGAGCTCAAGCAATCCATCCATCTCAGCCTCCCAGAGTGCTACTGTTAACAAATCTTAATGCTTAAAATATAATTCTCAGCATTTCTTTCTGATCTTGCCTGCTTTGTAAAATGAAGCAAAATTTAAAATAATCTTAGAGTATGTAAGCTGTAAAGAAGTCAATTGAATCTGGAAATTAATCAAGATGCTGTTTCTTCTCTGCACTCTGGCTTTTCTTTGTGAATACTCCTTGCTACTGGGCACTGCAAAGACATTAGCTCTAACTAGCCAGGTCTTTGTAGAGGGCACCTATAGTCCCAGCTATTCGGGAGGCTGAAGCAAGATGACACGTGAGCCCAAGTTTGAGCTGTGAGATGTGAGCTGTGATGCCAAGGCATTCTACCCAGGAGAACTGAGTGAGACTCTGTCTCAAAAAAAATTGTTTTTAAGGTACTTCTTCTATGAATGGAATTATGTTCCCCCGAAATTCCTATGTTGAAGTGCTACATGATGTTATTTGAGGATGAGAATGTTGGGAAGCAGTTATATTTAGTTGTGGTGATGAAGGTAGGGCCCTCATAGTGGAAGTAATGCTGTTAAAAAGAAAAAGAAAAAGGCTCAGTGCCTGTGGCTCAATGGGCTAAGGCACCAGCCATGTACCCCTGAGATAGTGGGTTCAAATCCAGCCTGGGCCCGCCAATCAACAATGACAGCTGCAACCAAAAAATGGCCGGATGTTGTGGCGGGCACCTGTAGTCCTAGCTACTTGGGAGGCGGAGGCAGGAGACTCGCTTGAGCCCAGGAATTGGAGGTCGCTGTGAGCTGTGATGCCATGGCACTCTATCCAGAGTGACAGCTTGAGGCTCTGTCTCAAAAAAGAAAAAAAAAATTGTTAAAGGGTATATACCAACTTATTAACAAAGGAATGATCAAGTGATCCACTCATTTCTTCCTGGGATCAGGGAGGATGTTTGATGGGAAAGCACCAGGCCCAGGAGTTCCGGGTATGAACAGTGCTCTGATTCCTGGGTGGTGGGTATATGAGGGTTCACCTTTTGTTAAATGGTCTGTCTAGGTTTAGTGGAGTCATTTATATGCTATAGTTACACTTATCAAACAAGCAGTAGGTAATCATAATAGTGTGTTGAAGGTCCTTAAGGGGATTTTAGGGGGCTTAGAGAGAGAGTACCCATCAGGAAAAGAGAACCCTTTTGTGAAGGGGAGGTGGGACAAAATACCAAAATCTGAAAACCAGTTGTGAGAGGGGCGTGTAGGGGTAAGACTTCTGGAACTAGCCAGCAAGTGATGGTGATGTGAAGACTCCTCCCTTCCCTCCCCTGGAGGGGTTCCCCAAAAGCCCCTGAAACCCATATCCTAACAGCAGCTAACAGCAACTGCATGCTGAAATGAGTCCCGTCTCCTCACTCTGGGGCTGGCCCTGCAGCGGGCATGCTGTAGCTCCCACCTGTATACCTTAGGGCATGCCTCTTCCTCCTCCATGGAAGACAGGAGCTGCCAGGGACTGCCCATCCATCGCCACAGGGAGGTCACTTATATTTTCTTGCCCTAGCCCAACTGGAACCAGACCTACATTGCTGAGTGACTCCCCACCCTGAGTCCCAGTTTCCCTCATGTATAAAATTGGTTTGCAGGAGCTGCTATCTAACAGGGATGTGGGAAAGGTTCAGTGATAGTGTTCATTTTGGGAGGGGGGGGATAGAGTCTCAAGCTGTCGCCCTGGGTAGAGTGCTGTGGCATCACAGCTCATAGCAACCTCAAACTCTTGGGCGATCCTCTTGCCTCAGCCTCCTAAGTAGCTGGGACTATAGGCGCCTGCCACAATGCCCAGCCATTTTTTTTTGTTATAGTTGTCATTGTATTTTGGCGGGTCCCAGGCTGGATTCTAACCCACCAGCTCTGAGCTTCAGGTGCTGAGCCATGATAGTGTTCATTTTTATCGAGGACCAGTGAAGGGCCAGAAACTGTTTTAGGTACTGGGGATATTGCAATAAACAGATAATACCTCCTTATGGAGCTTGCATTCTCGTGGCAGAGTCCACCAGTAACAAGGATGTATAATTTAATGACAAACAGTAATAAGGGCTATGAAGTAAAAGATAGTGCAGTGTGGATAAGAGTGATAGAGGTTGGTAGGGTGCTGTTTTTGATAGGGCAGTAAGGGAAGTTTGCTCTGAGGAATGGAGCCCTGAGTGACGACACACAGCGAGCCTGTGTGTCCTCAGTGGCCTGCAGTCTGGGCAGAAGGAGCAGGAGTGCCCTGAGGAGGTGCCTGCTTGCTGGATAAGGAAGATTCAGGAGACCAGCATGACTGAAGTAGCATGAGAGGGGAAGGATGAACTCAGTCGAGGCTGGGTTACTGATGGGGCGAGGCAGGTTAGGGACCAATCTCATCTAGGACCTCAGGAGAGGCTCCCAGGGTAGGGAGGGATGGGCTAGTCCTGAGAAGATGAAGCCCACCCCACCTCAAGCATCCCTATCATGAGGACACCAGTCGACCCTTCCTCATTCAATCCCAAGGCTGGCTTTCTCCATCCTAGGTCTGAGACTGCTGACTCAGGCCTACCTCCCAGGACCCCACCCAAATGGACTCCCCGTTCCTCCCCACAGCCGCCTCCCGAATGATCACCAACAGCCTGAATCGAGACTCCCCACCTGGCACTCCCCCCAGGCGGCCAGACACCAGCACATCCAAGATCTCAGTCACTGTGTCCAATAAGATGGCAGCAAAGAGTGCCAAGGTTGCAGGTGAGGGGACTTGGACAGGTGGTAGGAGGAGCTGGAGAGAAGATAGGTTGGCAGAAGGTATTTGGGGGTCATGCTCCTAGTGTTGTAAGGGGCTTTGTAGGCCATGGGGTATGCAGAGCATTTAGACTTGAATCACTTCTGTGAACTCGGTCAAGTTGTCGCATCTCTCTGGGCCCCACTTTCTACATCCATGTAGTAAGGGGTGGTGATACCCTACCTGAGAGGATGGTCAGAAGCACTTGAGGTGACGTGTTGGAACACATGTGCATTGCAGTTCTCACTCGGTGGTGCAGTCTTTTTTAACAGGTGTTCACTGAGCCCCTCACTGGTGCCCGGCCCTGTGCTCGATGCCTGGGGTCAAAGGTAAAGAACCTACTGCCTCCTCCTAGCAGCCAAAGGATCCTGTAAGACCTTCAGTCTGGTCCTATAATAGCCTTGTCTGTAACTCTCAGGGCTTCCCATTATTCCTATAAGAAAGCCCCATCTTCCCCACGTGGCCTTATAGGGCCTATGTAATGTGGATTCATCTCTTGTGCCTCCTTCTTGCTTGTTGGCTCAGCTCCCCTCCAGCCTCCTCCCCCCATGGGGCCTTTGCCCCCCATATTCTCTTTGCCTGGAGCACTCTTCCTTCTCAGACTTACCTTCCTCCAGTCTCAGCTTGAAAGCTGAGAATAGGACTCCAACCTTTGCACTTCCAAGCCCTCCTCTCCTCTGTCCGCTACACTCTCCTGCCTTTGTTGGACCCACAAGACCGATCTTATGGTATCTTGAGGCACATGGGGAAACTGAGGCCCAGAGCATCATGTTTCTGATGCCCACTCCCATCATGCCCTGTCCACCTCCATCATTGGGTTCCTTTTGTCTCATGTGTTTGGAAGTGCCTCATCCCTCTGATGGTGAGCCAGGAACGCTTGGCTCTTTTACCCTTCAACACATTTAGGGGTTCTTTCTTTTTTTTTTTTTTTTTGTAGAGACAGAGTCTCACTTTATCGCCCTCAGTAGAGTGCCGTGGCATCACACAGCTCACAGCAACCTCCAACTCCTGGGCTTAGGCGATTCTCTTGCCTCAGCCTCCCGAGTAGCTGGGATTATAGGCACCCACCACAACGCCTGGCTGTTTTTCTGTTTTGCAGTTCGCCGAGGCCGGATTTGAACCTGCCACCTTCAGTATATGGGGCCAGCGCCCTACTCGATGAGCCACAGGCGCCGCCCTTTTTTTTTTTTTTTTTTGAGACAGAGCCTCAAGCTGTCACCCTGGATAGAGTGCTGTGGCATCACAGCTCACAGCAACCTCCAATTCCTGGGCTCAAGCGAGTCTCCTGCCTCCGCCTCCCAAGTAGCTGGGACTACAG
>CAUYRH010115810.1:0-31248 GCA_963574655.1 Perodicticus potto | reverse complement strand
CCTGGAAGAGAACAGACCCCAGGAGGAGGCTTGGCAAAGGGTCACCTGGAGAAGGAAGTGTCAGCACTGAGACTGAGCAACAGCAACTTGATGGAGGAGTTGGGGGAGCTGGGGCGCGAGCGGCAGAGGCTGCAGCGGGAGCTGCAGTCACTGAGCCAGCGGCTACAGCGGGAGTTTGTGCCCAAGCCAGAGGCGCAGGTCCAGCTGCAGCAGTTGCAGCGGAGTGTGGGGCTACTGACCGAAGAACTGGCTGTGGAGAAGGAGGCCACAGAGAAGCTGCGGAAGCGCCTGGCCTCCCAGAGCAGCGGCCTTCGAGGGCTGTGGGACTGCCTGCCCCCAGACCTGGTGGGCAAGGGGAGCGAGTGGAGCACAGCGGCCCAGCCCCTGGAGGAGCTGCAGGTCTGCATCGCGGCCCTGGTGGACCGGCACCGAGAGGCCCAGCAGATGCTGGCTTGGCTGGAGGAGGAGAACCAGCAGCTGCGGGGGTCCCTAGCCCCGCGTGGGGAGCCAGGTACCTCCTCAAAGCCTCCAGCACCCCCCCAAGTGGCTGCTCTGGAGCAAGACCTAGGGAAGCTGGAGGAAGAGCTGCGCGTGGTTCAGGCCACAATGAGCGGAAAGAGCCAGGAGATCGGGAAGCTCAAGCAGCTGCTGTATCAGGCCACAGCGGAGGTGGCAGAGCTGAGGGCCCGGGAGGCAGCCAGCCTGCGGCAGCACGAGAAAACTCAGGGCTCGCTGGTGGCCCAGTCCCAGGCTTGGGGTCAGGAGATGAAGGTTTTGCTGGAAAAATATAACACAGCTTGCCAGGAAATGGGTCGGCTGCGGGAGGTTGTGGCGGAGGAGCGACGCAGGAACAGGGACCTGGCGGCGCAGGTCGCCGAGCAGGAGCGACAGGCCAGAGAGATGCGCGGGCGATCTGAGCAGTTCGAGAAAACAGCTGAGCTGCTGAAAGAGAAGATGGAGCATCTGATTGGGGCCTGCCGAGACAAGGAGGCCAAGGTGAGTGTTTGGGTGTTTGAAACCGGAATCCAGCAAAGTTTGGTTGGCCAGATTAATACCCCAAACAGAGCACCAGTCATTGGCGGGGTCCACACCATGTGGTACTTCTGAGTCTGAGAGGGATTGGCATTGAGACTGGAAGTGAGACAAGGTATGAATAGATGAGAGAAGGGGCTGTAGATACTGAAATTAAGTATTCAGAGTTTAGAAGCTGTGTGCTTAGGCTTACCACCAGTGGAGCACCATAGTTTATTAGCGTTTACCTTATTTTTTAAATTTTAAATATATTTATTACTTTTCAAGCTGTTTTCTTCCCTCCCTTCCTTCCTTCTCACTCTGTCCTCCTGGGTAGAGTGCTCTGCCAAGATAGCTTACAGCAACCTCAAATTCTTGGGCTCAAGAGCTCCTCCTGCCTCAGCCTCCTGAGTAGCTGGAACTACAGGCACCCATCACAACACTTGGCTAGTTTTTCTGCTTTTAGTAGAGACTGGGTCTTGATTTTTTCAGGCTGGTCTTGAACTCCTGAGCTTAAGCATTTCACGTACCTTAGCCTCCTTATAGGATTATAGGCACGAGTCACTGCACTTAGCCAGCATTTTACCTCAAATAGCTTGTCATCTGGGAAGAGGCCTCATAGCAGGATGGGTTGCTGTGTTTTTGCTGAGGCTCTAGGGAAGTGACTTAAACAGTACATGTTTTGTATGGTATAGAGTGCACAGAAATTGAAAGAATGTTATCCAGAATAGGAATAAGTGTGGGGTGGGGTTAATTAAAGAAAGGAAGACTTTTGTTTTGCATTGAGGGAGAAGATGGAAGCAGACAAATGGGCAAAAGAAAATACAGTGTTTTAGTAAAGAATGTGGTCTCTGGGCTCGGCGCCTGTAGCTCAAGTGGCTAAGGCACCAGCCACATACACCAGAGCTGGTGGGTTCCAATCCAGCCCGGACCTGCCAAACAACAACAACTGCAACCAAAAAAAAAGCCGGGCATTGTAGCGGGCACCTGTAGTCCCAGCTACTTGGGAGGCTGAGGCAAGAGAATCACTACAGCCCAGGAGTTGGAGTTTGCTGTGAGTTGTGATGCCACAGCACTCTTCCCAGGGTGACAGCTTGAGGCTCTGTCTCAAAAAAAAGAAAAAAAAAAGAATGTCCTCTAGACTGAGGATGTCTAGATTTGAATTACAGTTTTAAAATGTACTTGTTTGATCTTGAACAAGTTATTTAACAACTCCAAGCCTCAGTTTTTTCATCTCTAAAATGAGGATAATAACAGGGTGGTTGTAAGCATTACCCTAAAAAAGATACTAAGTTTATTTAAAATACTCAGAACAATTTTTGTCACATGGTAAGTACTCAAAAAGGTAGCTATTATTATTTCTATTACTGCCTTTCCTATTACTGCTGGTTACCATTAAGGACTTATGCCTCCCCCACAAGCCACAATTACTCATCTTTTCCTTCAGTGGTCAGTAGCCTGAAGTAGGTTAGGATCCAGTACCAAGCTAAAAGCATGGACCCTGGGTCAAAGAGATCTTGGTTAAAATCATGATTTCATCATTGCTTATTAGCTGTATGATTTTGACAAATTTCTTAACTCAGGTTCCTTATCTACAAAATGTGCATAATAATACTTCCCTCAGAGAAGTATTGTTCTTCTTAGAAGAAAAGCTGTTTTGAGTATTAAATGAGACAATATTTGTAAATGCACCTGGCACATATACATACTGGCATGTATATATGCTCAGTAAAAGGAAGCTGTCCTTGACCCTGGGTGAAGAGAAATGACCGTAGGCCTTTTTGAATGACTGTAGGCCTTTTTGGCTCCCTGTCTTTCCTTTCGGCCTCAGATTAAGGAGTTGTTGAAGAAGTTGGAGCAGCTTTCAGAGGAGGTTCTAGCAGTCCGGGGAGAAAACACCCGTCTTGCCCTGCAGTTGCAGGTATGTTTTGGTCCTCAGAGAAATGGACACTGCTAAAGAAGAACATGGAGTGGAAGTGATGTGTTCATATATGTGAGAGACATTCTGGGGATTACAGTGACCTGTCCAGGCAGTGGTTGAAGATGGCCAGTAAAGGGTCAAGGGAGCTTACCTGCTAAGGGTGACCTTTCCAGTTTATTGCCCCCTCATGCTTGGATGAGTTTGGGGAGGGTGGGCACATGACTTCCCACTGATGCTTACTCCCAGGATTCCCAGAAGAACCATGAAGAGATCATCGCTACCTATAGGAATCACCTGCTGAATGCTGCTCAGGTGAGCATGGAGAGCATACAGGCAGGTGGTAGAGACATAGATTCGGGTTGGAGGTATTGCATTTGGGGTCCCTTTGGGTGGTAGAGACATAGATCCAGGTAGGGGGTATTGCATTAAGGGTATCTTGTGCATACTTGCCATTTTTCAGAGTGCTGAACCAGTGCTAGGTCTCTAAATCTCATTGGGTAGATCAAGAGAGGTTGTGTATGAATGAGTAAGGTGAGAGGTGTTTTACCCTCCTTTTCAATTCCTTGATCTATTGGAAGGCCTTTCCTTGTTCCCTACACCCTTTCTTACTTTCCTCCTGAGGCAGTTTAGCTCAAATCAAGGAAGAAGAGGTGGGTGGCTTGATTTATTGCTAAGAATAATAACTACAATGAACAAAACACCTATTCTGTAGCAGGTGTTTTGCTTCATATTCATCATTGTCAACCTCACAGCAATGCTGCAAAGTAGACGTTATCTTCCTTGGGAAAATAGGAACACAGCCATAGAGAATTTAAATACTATGAGTGAGGGCGGTGCCTGTGGTTCAGTGAGTAGGGGGCCAGCCCCATAGATGAGGGTGGCGGGTTTGAACCCGGCCCATGCCAAACTGCAAACAATAATAACAACAAAAATAGCCCAGGCGTTGTGGTGGGTTCCTGTATTCCCAGCTCCTTGGGAGGCTGAGGCAAGAGAATCACCTAAGCCCAAGAGCTGGAGGTTACTGTGAGCTGTGACGCCACGGCACTCTACCAAGGGCGACAAAGTGAGACTCTGTCTCTAAAAATAAATAAATTAATAAATTAATTAATTAAAAGTGAGGGTATGTAGTAAAGAGCATTCTATTACACCACAGAACCTCTCCTTCACCTCTCCACTTTCTTTCTTCATTTCCATTTATTTCCTGCCACCTACAGGGCTACATGGAACAGGATGTATACAATATCCTACTGCAAATCCTCAGCACGCAGGAGGAGTGAGGCAGCCTAATTGTGTGCCCTCAGGGATACTGGATTTCTCTGTTGTGAGTTGTGGGTTGAGGGTAATGAGGGAAGGAGCTCGGGAGAAAGGAGGTTTACAGAAGGAAATTAGTTCCCTTTACCCTGTGGTAACAGACACTGGGGAATCATGTGGGGCATAGAGCATTCAAGGTTAGGTCCAATGAGAAGATACAATGTGGAGAGTCACTAGGTGGAGTCAGGAAACTGTGATAGGTGGATTTAGGGGGTGACTTATGAGATGGAGACTGAAATGAAGGGTTGAGTGACTCTTGTAAGGTCTGAAGTAGGGAGATGCCAGTGTAAGATGAGTGATGATGGGATAATGGTGCTAAGTTTTTCCCTAGAGCAGCACTCTACAAATTCCAGGATCTCTTCTTTACTGTTATACCATTCACTCAAAGAGCAGTCATCCCTTAGTCATTTCCCCACTCCCACAGTGGGTCCTCTTCTTTAGTTCCAGATAGATGAGGGTCCCCTTTAGCATACTGACACGGGTGGGAGGAGATGAGGATATGGAAATGTGTGCATTTTTCATCCTTGAATTTCTTCTTTCAGGAAATAAAAGCATCCCTGGTTGACAGAGGCTGCATAATTATGGCTGTGGTGGTGGTGGGTTGGTCATTGAGGGGTGGTATGGGCGGGGCTTCACTTGACATTATGGACGCAGACCTGAGAAGCTGGACCCTGGAATTGGCATGGAAGAGAACAGAGGAGGTGTCGATGGAAACAAGATTTGTGGGAAATAAAGCAGGAGGCAGGATGGCGTGGGTGTCATTTTCTTCTGTCTAATGGGGGGTAGGGAAAATAATATTTTTCATTCCTTTTTTTCTTTAAAAATAATTTTTTAAGTAGACTTTATTTTTAGTAGTGACAGGGGTCTCCCTCTTGCTCAGGCTAGTCTCAAACTTCTGACCTCAGGTGACCCACCCACATTGGCTTCCCAGAGTGCTAGGATTATAGGCAAGAGCCACTGTGCCTAGCCAAGTAGACTTTATTTTTTAGAGCAGATTTAGGTTCATAGCAAAATTGAGTAAATGGTATGGAGATTTTACACATATCTTCTGCTCCCATGTATGCATAGTCTCCCCCATTATCAACACCCCTCACCAGATTGGTACTAGTTATAATAAATGAACCTACATTGACACATTATTTTCACCCAGAGACCATACTTTACATTAGAATTCGGTCTTGGTATTGTACCTTCTATGGGTTTGGAAAAATTTATAATGACCATTATATTAATATGTAGAGTATTTTCACTGCCCTAAGAATCCTCTGTGCTCCCCTATTAATTCCTCATTTCTACTCAACCCCCAGAAACCACTTATCTGTGTCCCGTTTTTATAGCGTTGACTTTTCCAGAATGTCATATAGTAGAGTTATAAAATATGTAGCCTTTTCAGATCAGTCTCTTGTATGTCTCTTATTGTATGTTTCCTCCATATTTTCTCTTGGTTTTGTAAATGTCTTTTTAGCACTGAATAATGTTTCATTGTCTAGGAGTAGGACAGTTCATTTATTTATTCTTTCACCTACTGAAGGATGTCTTGGTTGCTTCCAAGTTTTGGCAATTATTTCCTTTTTGATCACAAATGGCCCTATAAGTCAGCAGCTTTCAAACTTTATGAGCCATAGAAAGAATTACATTTTATATCTTCTGTATGCTACCTGAAATAATACTTACCTTTATTCTCTGCTATTATACTCCATCAAAAGATATTGGTCACAATTCATTCACTAACTGGTCGAGAACTATAGTTTGAAATACAGCCCTCAGTGAAAATGGGGTTTGACATACTTCTCTCTCAAATCTCTTATCAACACAACTCTAATATTTTTCTTTTTTGTTTTTTAGAGACAGTCTCACTTTGTCGCCCTCGATAGAGTGCTGTGACACACACAGCTCACAGCAACCTCCAGCTCTTGGGCTTAGGCGATTCTCTTGCCTTAGCCTCCCGAGTAGCTGGGACTACAGGCATCATAATGCCCGGCTATTTTTTGGTTGCAGTTTGGCCAGGGTCGGGTTCAAACCCGCCACCCTCGGTATATGGGGCCGGCACCCTACTCATTGAGCCACAGGTGCCGTCCCACAACTCTAATCCTCTCTACCTTAGGACACCTGAATCCATGATCATTTTTTAAGGACAAGGGGAGATTAAAAATAAAATATAAAATAATCTATATATAAATAAAATATTCTATCATGCATTAAACATTGTGCCTGGATTTGACACATGGGCTCATGCTGTTACTGTTCTTTGTACCAGGCGCAGAGAGATATGAAAAGTCTGATTCCTGGGAAAAGAATGAAGGGATATCCAGAATTTGCTTCTTCCTTCTGGTTCTGTTCTCAGTCTGAAAAATTCTATCTCTCTTGGCCACTTCCCCCAGGTCTCCACCCCTTCCCATCCCTCCAGCACCCAGACTTCTAGGTGAGAATGAGGCCACGTTCCTCCAAAATCTGGAACTGCAGTTTGGAGGCTCACATGCTTGCTGATCCTTCCCCATTTCTGCTCTCAGCCCGCCCTCTGCTGGGTTGTGCTGGGTCAGACCACAGCAGTTTGTAAAGACTGGGTTGAGAGGAGGGCTGCTGTGGAGGATGGAAGCCATAGAAGGGTTGCACAAGCTGGCTCCAGAGTTTGGCCAAGAGGGAAAAAGAGCAGCTGAAACATGTACGTCAGATCTTAGAAAAGGTGCAGAGCTGCTTTGGGGTTTGTGTGGATGTGCATAAGACCGTTATAAGGCTGGGGGAATTAGAGAGAGAGGGATTGATGGAGAAGGGGAGAAAGGTACAGCTTCCAAAGGAAGAGCATCAAAAGGGTCCAAGTCATTTCCAGTAAGGGGAACAGAACCTGTCTTTGCCTTCCTACCACCTCTTAGTTATCAAAAAAATGTAAAAGGACTTTTATATCCCTCCTTCATATGCAGGGTATGGGGTGGAAAGAATGTATCGCAGAGAGGAGGGTCCAGAGATGGGGAGATCATTTGGCTAAGCTCAAGTATGAGTCAGGTAACAGCTTTGGTAATGGAAGCCAGGCCTTTGGCTCTCTCCAGAACTCTTAGAAGTTAATCCCAGGATAGGCTGAGCTGTGGGGGTGGTGAGTGATGTTCATGTTAACACAGGAGTGAAACCTTTCCCAGGTCCTGGTTTTCTCCATATAATCCCACAAACTGTTACCACAACAACCCAAGCCCTGAAATTGTCCCTTTTTTCATAAATCTCTACCCCAAAGTAACTCTTATCCTGATGTTTCCTTGATTTCTCCTGGGCTGTCTGTTTATCAGGACTTCAGCAGGGACTTATTCCTGCTTCATCTATTTCCCTGGGTTTCAGATGTAGGAGTGTGTGGGTGAGAGAAAGTGAAGTTTGATGGGTCACAGTCAAGTTCAGACTGTATTTCAATGCCTTTACTCTGGAACTTTGTCCCGATATACTTTAAGTCTGCCTTTGTCCCTGCTTCCTTATCTGGTAATATTAATTTATTAAACATAAATTTAAGGAGTCTACTATGTGCCAGGCACTGGGAACATAGTTTGAAACATAGAAAAGGTTCTTCATGAAGCTTGCACTCAGGATGAGATTAGGTGCTCCGATTTCATTTATCCTGTAGGAATCAGTTTTCATTTATCCTGTAGGAATGCTATAATTTATGATCTCAATTTAACTTTTTTAAATTTTAATTTAATTCAGTTTAATTTTTGAGACAGAGTCTCACTTTGTTGCCTCTGGTAGAATGCCATAGCATTATAGCTCACAGCAACCTTAAACTCTTGGGTTTAAGCAATCCTCTTGCCTCAGTCTCCCAAATATCTGAGGCTATAGGCGCCTTACCTCAATGCCTGGCTACTTTTAGAAATGGAGTCTCACTCTTGCTCAGGCTGGTCTTGAATTCCTGAACCTCAAACAATCCACCCAGAGTGCTAGGATTACAGGCATGACCCAACCCCCTGACCTCAATTTAACTTTTAAAGAAGATTCTTTCTTCATGAAATCACTAAGAATCAAGGTGAGGTGGACTTTCTTTTACATTTTTATCACTCTTGATGTACAATAAACTGCATGTATCTAATGTATGCAAGTTGATAAGCATTGTCATATGTACACACCCATAAAACCATCACACAATCAAGATAAGCATACATGTTGTATCACTCCCCAAAGTTCCCCCCTCCATTTTTTTATAATCCTTCCTACCCACCTCCTCCTGCAACTACTGAAAATTCTCAACAATACAAACTACAACAGCTTGTGACCTAGAGGGCTGGACAGAACAGAAAAAAATAAGCTCAGGGAATGATGAAGACTCAAATGTTGGAGGGCAACAATTCAATACTTGAGCCTCAGTTTAGCTTTAGGGGCCCACCAATCTGGGCAGCAAAGCAGCAAGGAAAGAACCTGAGTATCAGGGGAGGTGACCATCTGTCCTATGGACAAAGCCACAAAGTAGCTGGACATGGTCCTATTCAACGGGTAGGTGAGACTGTTGGTAGGCTGGAACCTCCAGGATTATACTGAAGGTTTAAGTTAAGGGGATTATCCCTATTATTTATTAAAGCACTTTTTTTTTGTATGCTGGTTATGCACTTAACATGTCTCTGCTGCTAGATTTGAACTCCTGCAAGGTTTTAAAATACCCTCAGCATCTAACAATTCCTGATCAGATTCAAATATTGAATGAGGTCCCAGGCAACAATGAAATGCTCTAAGTCTTTCTAGTACCTAATATGGGTACACTGGCCTAAAGTTGGCTTTTTCAGGGACATAGAAACATTTATTCTGGGGCATTTATTTTCAGATAAGGCCTCTGCAGGATCCAAGGCTTTGGAGGAAGGAGAGTAGGTAGCTCTCTCAGAGAGGGTCAAAAGATCCCTTTTGTGTTGGCAGCACCTGTGACTCAGTGAGTAGGGCACTGGCCCCATAGACCGAGGGTGGCGGCTTGGAAACCGGCTCTGGCCGAACTGCATTAAAAAAAATAGCTGGACATTGTGGTAGGCGCCTGTAGTCCCAGCTACTCGGGAGGCTGAGGCAAGAGAATCGTCTAAGCCCAAGAGCTGGAGGTGGCTGTGAGCTGTGACGCCACAACACTCAACCGAGGTCGACATAGTGAGACTCTGTCTCTAAAAAAAAAAAAAAATCCCTTTTGCGGTAAGAAAATCTGTTCACCTTCAGCTACCATAAAGTATGGAGTCTGTGTATTTGGAGGTAGAGGGTAGAAGACCACATGCAGAAATAGGGCTCAGTACTCTTTGGATTCAGCAGCCCAGAATTTCCCTTAGGGAGTGAGAGCTCTCATTCCAAGGAAGAACCTCGTTATGCAGTCATATCGGTGGTCCACACTGTCTTCTTTTTTGAGACAAGAGTCTCAAGCTATTGTCCCGGGTAAAGTGCTGTGGTGTCATAGCTCACTGCAACCTTCAACTCTCGGGCTCAAGCGATCCTCTTGCCTCAGTTTTTCTATTTTTAGTAGAGAGGCAAGGTCTTGCTTTTGCTCAGGCTGGTCTCGAACTCGTGAGCTCAAGACATCCACCCACCTCAGCCTCCAGAGTGCTAGGATTATAGGCGTGAGCCACCGCGCCCCGCCAGTCTTCTTTTTTAATTAAAAAATTTCTTGCCTCATAACTCTCTCTCTGTCTGACACATTGTCTTAGCAGCATGCCTCCACCACAAGCCGGTTCTTAGCGCGAGGGGTAACAGCGGTAGTAAGAATGGTGAAATCCAAAAACTCCCCTAGCCTGATCCTCCGGCTCTAGGAGTTAATCTCCCTAGCGGGCTCCCAGCCCCTCCTCCTCCCGCCCGGGGCTCCGCCCCTTCTTCCCTCTCTGCCTTCTTGGAGGGCTAACCCTGGAAGGCGCGGCCCCAGCCCAAGTGCTAGGCCAGGCGGAGCTGTGGTTGCAGCGTCCGGCTGCCAGACCAAACTCCAGCGGTGCGGACGGCGGTAGTCTCCTCCCCCACCTCCCCAGCCATCTCCAAGCTCCCCGCAACTGTCCGGGTAAGTCCCGCTCCCCGCACCGAACTTTTTGCTGTCAAGTGTGAGTCCTGCGGCCGGACCACGAGCTACATTGTAGGTGGTACGTGGGGGAGGAGGAAGAGTGAAAGATTGAGAATAGCCGTCTGGAACTAAGCTGTTAACGACTCTAGGGCTTCTCTAAAATGGATCGAAGTGCAGCCATTTCCCGAGTTGGTGGAACTCGGGTTTTAGTTGATTAAACTTGTAGAGTTGGAGAAGAGGGTATTCTCTCCAACTTCGTCTCCTCCCCCATTTCTCTGTGAAAGCAGTTCCCGATACTTTCACTCCATCTTTCAAGTGTCTTGGGATCCCTAAAAGCACATCCCCTCCCAGTTCTGGCGTGGCAAAGCCCCCCTTTCTCAGACTCTTCGGTCCCGCCCCCTCCCCAGTACCCTCAGGGACCCCCGCGATCTTCTGGGCAGAACACTCCCGCGTCTTGCCAACCGGCCACAGCAGTAGCGGCAGTGTCCGGCTGCCGAGGGAGGGGCTCCGGCTGGGGCTTGTCCCGAGCCAGGCGGGCGGGGCCAAGAAGGGGAGGTATAGGGGGCCGGACGGGGCGGAGCAGGCGGCATTTGCGGCCGGCGCCGCGGTGGAGAGTTGTGCGCCGGTCCCTGGGCCTGAGCTCGGGCTCCGGCTCCGGCGCCTGCGATGTCTCAAGATGGCGGAGCTGGGCGAATTAAAGGTACCGGCCCCCTCCCCCATCCCCATCTGGACAGAGTCCGGCGGTACGCCGAGTCCGGGAAACCACCGAGACTGGGTGCCGAGGGATCGCTGGGCGCAGACGACGTGGCAGGGACTGGCTGCTGAGAAACGGGGAGACGCGCCCGTGGGAGAGGAAGGGGCTGCGGCGGAGCTCCGGGGGCGGGGCTGCGGGGCAGATGTAGGGGTGGGGCCGAGGGGAATTGCAGCTGTTGGGGGCCGAGGCGCAGGGGGCGGGGACGAGGGGTAGAAGTCGGATTTGGTAGAAGGGGCAGTTGTAGGGGGAGGGCCAGGGGGCAAAGCAGCTGTAGCGACACAGGGGACGAGTCGATCGATCCCAAGAGATGCGACAGTTGGGGGCAGATGTAGGGATGGGACAGGGGTCAGATGCAGGGGAGGCTGCGGAGAAGACAGAGGCTTTAGGGCTGCTTTTGGGACCTGAGCCTGGGGAAGTACCAGGAGGCGGTTGAGATATAGGGGGCGGGGCCGTGCGGGCGGATACCTCAAGGGGTGGGGCAGCAGCATCCTAGAGGCTGAGAGGAAGGTTCTGCCTTAGAGAATTGCGGCCTTTGGGAAGAAGCAAGGAGTGTGAAACTATGGGATAGGAAGGAGGGAAGTTTCAGTCAAAGCTAATGGAGAAATGAAGACAAGACAGAAGATAAGGATGAGAAGAGAGGTAGAGGAGCAAGTTTTTCATCACATTCCTCAAAAGGGGTCCGAGACAAAGCCTCGTGTCAGGGGAAGAATTGTGGAGTGTTAGCAAGGCCTCCCGGTGGCAAGGTCTAGAGATTCACAGAAGGGAGTCCTTTAAGGAGAGGAGACTGCTCCTACTACCAAGCAGTGTCCTGAGCATAATCACATCTGAGGATATCTCACCCAACCTTAAACCGCTGGGTTCATGCCCCTGCCTCCTTGCCTTGTTCTGCCCTTTGAAATAGAGGCCCAATCCTGGGAAGGCTTGCGGTCAATCCATTGGGCCCACTACCTCCAAAGGAGCTTGAGATTCTGTGTCCTGGTTTGGGGGTTTTCCCCTCATCCTCTCAGGCCTCTGTTTAGAACTTTGCCCTCTCCTCTTACACCCTTGTAGGTGTGTGTGTGTGTGTGTGTGTGTGTGTGGTGTGGAATCACTTATTTTCCCTAAGTAGGAGAAAAGCAAGGTAATAGTTCTTGGCAGATGGAATTAACAGGCAAGTACCTGGACAGAGTAATTCATTGTTACCCCTGCCCCTCCAGTTTTTGTCCTGTTTCCCTCCTGGAAAAATAGGATTAAAAGAAGATGGTAATGTAAATGATGTTAAGAAAGGATTTGGGGGAGTTATGAGCATTGAACCCAGACCACAGATACTTCACAGACTTGGGAAAAATAGCTGAGGTAGATTGAAGTGTTTGGGAGGTGTGGGCTTTGGGACACAATCCTCTGGTCACCTAGCCCCTTTCTTCCTGAATCCTCTCTTCTCCTTCCTTCCTCTTTCTTGTCCTCTTTCCAGGAGGCTGGGATGGGTCTGAGAGTCTGAGAAAAAGCAGGCGAGGAGATAACATGTTAAAGGAGAGACCAATCTAGACATGGATGTAGGAGTCTGTGGTAGATTCAGGGGTGTGTCTGTGGATGGCTTGCTGTCAGCCATTCCCTGACCCCACTCTAGTCAACTTCCAGGCATGGGGAGATAGGGTTGCTCAAGCTTTGGGGGTGGGGGTGGTAGTGGTGGTGAGGCTGACCTAAGAGTTGCTAAGATGGGACTGAGATGTAGCTTTGGCCAGTTGGCTGCCTGGCAGTAATTTCACTAGCTACAAAGCATCTTTCTGATCAGTGCTGGAGGGAAAGAGGCACTGTCCAACTGGTAGCTCAACCCATGCTCTTGGCAGGACAGACCAGGATTCTCAAGCTTCTCTGTTTTTCCACACAGCACATGGTGATGAGTTTCCGGGTGTCTGAGCTTCAGGTGCTTCTCGGCTTTGCTGGCCGGAACAAGAGTGGACGGAAACACGAGCTTCTGGCCAAAGCCCTGCATCTCCTCAAGTCCAGCTGTGCCCCCAGCGTCCAGATGAAGATCAAAGAGCTTTACCGCCGACGCTTTCCCCGGAAGACCCTGGGGCCCTCTAATCTCTCCCTGCTCTCTCTGCCACCTGGCACCTCTCCAGTAGGCTCCCCTGGTCCTCTAGCTCCTATTCCCCCGGCCCTCTTGGTCCCTGGCACCCTGCTGGGCCCCAAGCGTGAGGTGGACATGCATCCCCCTCTGCCGCAGCCTGTGCACCCAGATGTTACCATGAAACCATTGCCTTTCTATGAAGTCTACGGGGAACTCATCCGACCCACCACCCTTGGTATGGCTCTCTGCAGTCCCTTAGTCTTTCTGGACTCTGTGCCTCTTCCCCAAGCCTTTCTTAGGCTTAAACCTGTGGGATCAGCAACCTAGGATGGGGACAACTTCCATGGCTGCCTGTGCATGGGCTTGGGAATAACTGCCCCTTTGTGTCCTCAGCATCCACTTCTAGCCAACGGTTTGAAGAAGCGCACTTTACCTTTGCCCTCACACCCCAGCAAGTGCAGCAGATCCTTACATCCAGGTACATCTCTTCTTCTTCCTGCCTCTTCCCTGGGTGACTTCCCTGAGTCACCCTGGACTCTGCTTGCTTTCTTCTCTTTTGCCCTGTTCTCTTCTTTCTCCATCCTCCTATACCTGCTTGTCTCTCTTTTTGTATGTCTCTTCTGTATCTCCTAGACATCCAGCTTTCCACCTCTGTTCATTCACCTGCCCTCTGGGGGCCACATGCTGATATCTCTTCTCCCTCCATTACAGAGAAGTTTTGCCAGGAGCAAAATGTGATTATACCATACAGGTGCAACTAAGGTGAGTTGATCCTTCTTCCGCTGCTGGGTCATCCCCACTGTGGGTGGACATGAAATAGGGGCCTGACAGATGTTCCTAGGAGATATCCCTGCTCTGCCACTGCCTACCCCAGCCCTGGGACTCTTGTTGGGTACTGAAGGCTATAGACATCCATGACTGATTTTCTGGGGTCCCTCTGCCACATTCAACTCAAGAAACTTCTACCCTTTCATCCTCACCTCTCACCAGGTTCTGTCTCTGTGAGACCAGCTGCCCCCAAGAGGATTATTTCCCCCCCAACCTCTTTGTCAAGGTCAATGGGAAACTGTGTCCCTTGCCGGTAAATGCTTTTCCCTTCTTCTAGGAGAAACTCCTCCCCACTTCAATTTCTAAATATTAACTACAAACCTATTATGAAGGAGACATGCCTAGCACAGTGCCTGGCACACAGTAGGTGCTCAATTAACTGATTAAATCAGTATAATCTAGAGAATATTAAGATGGGGCTGAACAAAAGTTCTGTGAAAACCCAGAGGAAGGATATTAGTTCAACCCAAAGGTTCAGGAAAGACTTTGTAGAAGTCACGGTCCCAGAGCTGAGGGTTGGAAGAACTAAAGTGTCCCTATGCTTCCTTGTCAAGGACTCAGTGAGTGGGTTCCTATTTCCTTGGAAATAAGCTCTCCTTTCTCCCCAAGAGTGAACCCCATACACAGCCCTAGACAGTGCTCAGTTTTGTGAGTCACTGAACAGGCCCCTGTCCCCTTGGTCAGTGAATGAGCTGGCCTTCCCTCAAGGGAGTGAATAACATGAGAAAAGGTGTCTTTTGTTAGAACAAAGCACCATCCAGAATAGCCTCTCCTCTGACCAATCCCTCCCTTCCCCAGGGTTACCTTCCCCCAACCAAGAATGGGGCTGAGCCCAAGAGGCCCAGCCGCCCCATCAACATCACACCCTTGGCTCGACTCTCAGCCACTGTTCCCAACACCATCGTGGTCAATTGGTCATCTGAATTTGGACGGGTGAGCACAGCTAAAGCATGGTGCTTGGAAAAGCCTGCAGGGAGTGAAGGAGATTATCTAGTGTCCTGGGTTATGGGTCTCTCTGCCTTTAACCACTGTCTCTGGTCCTCATGGGACAAAAGTGGGTGGTAGTGGTATGAGAAGCAGAGCTAATTGTCTCCCCCCACCTCCAAGTAGAATTACTCCTTGTCTGTGTACCTGGTGAGGCAGTTGACTGCGGGGACCCTTCTACAAAAACTCAGAGCAAAGGGTATCCGGAACCCAGACCACTCCAGGGCACTGAGTGAGTAACATCCTTTTTCCCTCCTTGGCCCTGATCTGAATCCAGGTCTTCCTGGCCCTCCATACTTCATAATCAAACCTGTCCCCTTATGGGGCAACTTCTTCTCCTCTCACATGAACCCCAACCCTCCCCTCCATACTCCTTACCAGTCTTTATGGTTGGAGTCAGACCACTCTCAGATAATGAGTGAAACTCCTGCAGTCCCAATCATGTATCTGCTTTGCACCTCACAGACCCTAACTCCAGCCCTACAAGTATGTGGGATCTCTGGACTGGAAAGGATCATCTAATTTGACCCTCACATGATGCTTCAACTCCTCTAACAGCCAAAGTGTCACCCTGCTGTGTTTAAGCATCTTCAGGGATGGGGAAATCTCTTTCCCACATCTAGCCTTCATAATCTAGACCCCAAACCACCCTGATGTAACATCCTGTTGGGCCCCAAAGACTCTACTCACATGCCTGTCAGCCAGAGCCATCTTCTCCTGGCATTACCAGTTCTTGGGCTTCCTCCAGCCTTGCTGACCCCATGGCTTTGCCTCACTCTTGTTTCAGTCAAGGAAAAATTGACTGCTGACCCCGACAGTGAGGTGGCCACTACAAGTCTCCGGGTGTCACTCATGTGCCCGGTGCGTACTGGGGAGAAGGGAAGAGAGAGGGGGTTGGGTCAAACCTCTGGACTCATAAGAGTTCCTGGGGATACTAGAGTGAGGTTTTCTGGGATGAAACCAGAGTGGCGACTCTGACTAGAGAATTCATCTCTTAGCTAGGGAAGATGCGCCTGACTGTCCCTTGTCGTGCCCTCACCTGCGCCCACCTGCAGAGCTTCGATGCTGCCCTTTATCTACAGATGAATGAGAAGAAGCCAACGTGGACATGTCCTGTGTGTGACAAGAAGGCTCCCTATGAATCTCTCATCATTGATGGGTAGGACCATTTTGCTTTCTCTTTTTTCCACTAGGACCCCCCTTTTAATTTAAATGGCTTATTTCCCCACACATGAACCCTATCTATTCCCTTTACTAATTCTCACACACACACACACACACACACACTTAGGGCATCATTAAGGATTTAGTATATGTAAGACATCATGCTGAGACTTTGCATACATTGTTTCATTGAAGCCCCATATTAACCCTGTGACTGGCTAGTGATATTCTCACACAGAAAAAAAAAAAAAAAGAAAGAAAAAACCCCAGCCCTATGAGACAAGTACTGTCATTACAGACAGGGAAACTGAGGCCTAGAGAGATTGAGTCTTGTTCAAGATTATATTGTCAGTAAGTGCCAGAGCCAATGTACTGAACTATTATGTTGCCTAAGGCAACTACCTGACCTTCCACTGAACATAGCCATAAGGTTCTTTTGAGGGTCTGGTGACATTATCTAGCTAATATAATGTATTATGCCCCTTCCAGAGCTGACATTATGGTTCTTGTTCCCAGTGCCTTTTTTGAAGTGGTTTATAGAGTTTTTTTTGTTTGTTTTTGAGACAGAGTCTCAAGCTATCACCCTGGGTAGAGTACTGTGGCATCACAGCTCACAACAACCTCAAACTCTTGGGTGTAAGCAATTCTCATGCCTCAGCCTCCCAAATACCTGGGACTATAGGCACCCACCACAATGCCCAGCTGTTTTTTCTTGGTTGTAGTTGTCATTGTGGCCAGTGCCCTACCCACTGAGCTACGGGCGCTGTCTAGTTTATAGAGTTTTGTCATCTCTGCTCCTTCTGTCTTGTTTTTTGTACTATGTGTAATAGGTGCTCAGATTTAATGTAAAAACTAGCACTTAAAGTTTGCAAACCTTGGCTCTCCTCCATAGCACAGTGGTTATGGCGTCAGCCACATACACCAAGGCTGGTGGGTTCAAACCCAGCCCAGGCCTGCCAAATAGCAATGACAACTACAACTAAAAAATAGCCGGGCATTTTGGCTGGCGCCTCTAGACCCAGCTACTGGGAGGCTGAGGCAAGAGAATCACTTAAGCCCAAGAGTTTGAGGTTGCTGTGAGCTGTGATGCCATCACCCTCTACCAAGAGCAACATAGTGAGACTCTGTCTCAAGAAAAAAAAAAAAAAGAATTGCAAACTTTACATTATTTGATTTTTACATACGTTAGTTGATTCTAACTCAAGAGAGATCCAGTGGGATGGGTGATATCCCTATTTTATAGATGAGGAAACTAAAGTCTAGGAAGGCAAGTCATAGAACTCTCATTACTATTCCAGCTATCTCCCAGCTCTGTGAATCCCATTTTTTCCCCTTTCCAGTTTATTCATGGAGATTCTTAATTCCTGTTCGGACTGTGATGAGATCCAGTTCATGGAAGATGGATCCTGGTGCCCAATGAAACCCAAAAAAGAGGCATCTGAGGTTTGCCCCCCGCCAGGGTATGGGCTGGATGGTGAGTGACCCTCTGTTCCCCAGCTGAGCTAAGTCTTGGATGGCCTCTTCTCTGAGACATGTACTGTCTTGTTAACCACCCACAGGCCTCCAATACAGCCCAGTCCAAGAGGGAAATCCATCAGAGAATAAGAAGAAGGTTGAAGTCATTGATTTGACAATAGAAAGCTCATCAGATGAGGAGGATCTGCCTCCGACCAAGAAGCACTGTTCTGTCACATCAGCTGCAATCCCAGCCCTACCTGGAAGCAAAGGGTATGAGAAGATAAGCTAAATCTTTAGCAAAAGGGACAGGGGAAGAAGTCAGGAATGTTTTGTGATCATTGGGCAAACCCTGGGAGGGTGCAAGGGAAAGGTGGAGGGGGATAGAAAGGGAACTTGAGAAGCTGAGCTAGTGAGGGGATCTGTGGCTCACCAGATGCTCCATCTCCTCTCTCCTTACAGAGTCTTGACGTCTGGTCAGCAGTCATCTTCGGTGCTGCGGAGCCCTGCTATGGGCACATTGGGTGGGGAATTCCTGTCCAGTCTCCCACTCCATGAGTACCCACCTGCTTTCCCACTGGGAGCGGACATCCAAGGTATGACATTAATCATAACATGGACTGTGAGCTGCCACACCCTCCCCAAAACCACATCAGAACCCCTGCTCCTTTTCAAAGACACCTGGTTCTCCTGCAGTGGGCCATAATCCAAGGAACTTCTTTGTCTTTTAGCAATAGGGGTCAGATAGGAGTTTGATTTTGATTTTTCTTTTCCTGCCAGGTTTAGATTTATTTTCTTTCCTTCAGACTGAGAGTCAGGTAAGTGGTTTCTTCTCCTCCTGAAGGTCTCAGGTCTCTGATGCGTCCTTTCTTGGCAATGATAGGCCCGCTCCCTCTCTCATTTTCCTGGGGATCTAAATCTGCTTTTCTGTGAGGGGTTTGGGGGTACAGGCAGCTTATTTCCCGCCTCAGCCCCACTGGTACTTCCTTGGATTCCCACCTATGTCTTCCTAGATCCCCTGTTACTGTTCTGTCTCCAGAGTTTTTCAGGTAGTTCTGCTCCTGCTTATTCACCATTACAAATACCCCTGTGCACTTAGAACACCATGCCTGCCCCAACTGAACATGCACAGGTCTCAGATACTTCCAGGGCTGAGAACTTAGCAAGCTGGCGGGGCTCTCTCAAGGCAGGGAAGAGAGGTGGGGTGTAGGGAAGTAGGGGAAAGAAACTCAATTGCTTCTTAGAGACTACCTTGGAATCCACAGGGGTTGATATTTCTGAGATGAGTGATTGGGAGGTGGGTAAGTCAGGATAAGATCTTAAAATATGCCCTTGATTCCTCCCAGCACTATGGTCCCTCCGTCATCACCTCGCTAGATGAACAGGATGCCCTTGGCCACTTCTTCCAGTACCGGGGGACCCCTTCCCACTTTCTGGGCCCACTGGCCCCCACGTTGGGGAGCTCTCACCGCAGTTCCACTCCAGCACCCCCTCCTGGCCGTGTCAGCAGCATTGTAGCCCCTGGAGGTGCCTTGAGGGAGGGGCATGGAGGACCCCTGCCCTCAGGTCCCTCTTTGACTGGCTGTCGGTCAGACATCATTTCCTTGGACTGAATTCTTTGGATTATGGAAACTTCACTGCCCCCAAAACTGAGCAAGTATGCTATGGAGTCCCAACCCCTGGCTACTCTGACCCCTCAAGGGGGTTTTGGCCAAAGGCCAGACAGACCTTCATGGACGCTTACTTCTGGCCTCTTCTCTGCCTAACAAGGCCAGCACCCAAAGGGTTAATATTTAACCTCTTTTTAAGGACATTAAGGTCTATTTTTGGAAATGTTCTTTAGATGGTAGCACATTCCTTTGGGTATGTTAACTTGAACAGTGGGAGGCAAATGGGATGGGATGTGAAGTGGAGGAAGGGCTCAATCCTCAGCCTTGACTATGTCTAGAGCCTTTTGGAGAAGGGGTCCCTCACTTGTCCCTCAGATGCCCTCTTTCCCCAAACCCCAAACCATGGCTCTGTTTCTTCTCTTACGTCCATTGTCTCTTCATGGCCATTCCATTCCCTTTGGCCACACAGACAGATGGAGAAATTGAGATAGGCCGTTTCAGAGATGACAGAGAACTTTATTTTGGGTTGTGGATTTTTTGTACATAAACAAGAAAAACCAAAATACTCCAAAGATGACTTCCCCTGCCTCTGACTTCCAGTATGACTGAGGAAGAGATAAGGCCTTAGCCATGACCCCCAAGGGTTTGGGGCAGGACCAGCCTATTGCCTGGGTCTCTATTTATATATTTAAGTTCACAATGTTTCTCATGCCAACCGGTGTGGGACCTAAGCTTCTAGAGGCCCATGGCCTTGTGGTTAGGCCTGGCTTATTCTGCACCTTTCTGGGGAGGTGGTGGACCCTTGTGCCCTCCTTCCCAATCTCCTTTTCAGGCTTCTCCAGGGCCTAGGATCTATGCTGTAATTTTACTTTTTATTCCCAAAGTTGTAGCAAAGTTCTCACCCATAATAAAGATTGTGGATGTTCTGTGTCATGGAGGTTGACTAGGGAAGGGATTATGCACTTCATTTCCCAGGCCCCTGGTTTGGGGGAAGAGGGTCCATGTTCTGTTCTTCTTTTGCTGGCCTGGGGTCCACCTGAGCTCCACTTTCACATGGTGGGGGTGTTACACTGAGGATTTCAGAGGAGCTGTTACTTTTTCCCTCATCTCCCCTATGCCCATAAAAACACTAGATCATTCCCACTCAATGCTATGGAGCTCTCAAGTCAATCCTCACCTCCACCCGCCCAGATGTTGCAGCCATAGCCTAAGGGCAAACTTGGTTCCTGTGCTGACTCTCTCTTCATCCTCTGCTGTGGTTGGAGTCGTCTGCAGCAGTGTGGACATGGGCAGGACCAAAGGTTGGGCTCTTCCATCCTCTAGTTCCACTGCACTGCATAATGACAACTCTAGTATTGACTGTGCCCTGTAGTTTATTAAGAACTTCCCTATGTTAGGTCATCTAATTTTCCCAACTACCACAAGATAAAGGTGGATGGTGTTAACTTCATTTTATAGAAAGGAAACAGGTTCAAGGAAGGTTAGGTATTTTCTCCCTATAGGACAGCTGAGACTCAAAGCTAGATTGTCAATGTTAGCAAGAGTAGGAACCCTTGGAGTTTGATGTTTAATGTCTTTGATTTCATCTGTGCTCTTCTTTAGCTGACTGACTCCCTAAATTCCCTCTACAACACAAAACTTCATCCTGAGAAGGGGATAGAAACAGAACTTGTCAATGTGTATATCTTGGTGTGCTGGAGGGAGAAGCTCTTACTTACAGGACAGAAGGTGGTAGATCCTTGTGGGGAAGTCTGGGTATCTCTGTCCCATCCTCAGTGGCAGCTACTGCAGCTGCAACATCTGGTCCCAGCCACATAAAGGCACTCACCTCACTTGGGTTTGGTTGGATCTGGGCCTGTGGTCAGACATGTTGATCCCTTAATTATGGTGTCTCCCTGGGAGGTCTGTTCTTGATCACAGCCTATTGGCAGGTGGGATACAGTAGGCAATGGAAAGGCTGCTGGATGTCCTGATTTGGGCCCCCTTTTTTTATTTTGAGATAGTCTTACTCTCCCCAGGCTAGAGTGCATTGATATTAGCCTAGCTCACAGCAACCTCAAACTTCTGGGTTCACATGATCCTCCTGCCTCAGCCTACCAAGTAGCTGGGCCTACAGGCACCTGCCACAATGACTGGCTAATCTTTGTGTTTTCAGTAGAGATGAGTTCTCGCTCTTGCTCAGGCTGGTCTTGAACTCCTGAGCTCAATGGATCTTCCTGCCTCTGCCTCCCAGAGTGAGCCACTGTGCCTGGCCTCCCTCCTTAATCACAATCAGAACCATGTTGCTTGGGCCCCCCTGGGCCCCATTTCCTCCCTTCATGGCCAGCCCTACCTGCAGCTGCTGCTGTGACTCCTGGGAGATCACAAGTAGATACAGAACAATGTGATGGTATTTGGGGAAACCCCAGCTCAGTCTAGGAGGGTAGGCAGACTAAGAAGGAAACAGCAAAAGTGAGAAATTCCTTTCTCTTTTTGAGACTTTGTAAATGCAGCTTTAGGTGAAATAAAATGCTGGCCAAAAGTGGGGGAAGATGGATGGTGGAGCTGGTACAGCAGGGACATAAGTGAGGGTTGTGGATTTTGGGGGTTCCTATGGGGATTCCATAGGTGGTGGAAACCACCTATGCCACTGTTTTCCCTATGGCCAAGGCAGGTAGGGGCTGATCTATGGACTTTGGAGAGTCGTTGAGGTCTCTTGGTAAATAGAAGGGACTTCTCCCAGGTCCCTATCTTACCTCCCATAACCCCAGAGGGACCCAAGACAACTGGCTCTGGGGCAGCTGTAGTCCACTCTCTTCCCAGAGTTCTCGAAGCCCTCCATCCAGCAGCTGGGAGTCAGATAAGGAAGGTCAGAGTGGCCGATGACCCCCTTGGCCTGACCCCAAGTCCTTTTGTTTGCCCCTTTCTTAGCCCACACCCAGGGTGGCCTCAGGCATGGGTCTCTTAGCTCAGGGTGGGATGCAGCCTGGGCCAGCTGACTGGTTACCTCTTCATGTAGTTCCACATGCCCACCTGAAACAACAGTGGGATCAATAGGTGAATGGTGGTGGGCTTGACTACGGACCCCACTAGCTGTTTACACTCCATTGGACAAAGATGGAGCTGCAGGCCCTTGTGATTGAGAAAATACCACATTTTTGAGCCTCTTCTCTATCCTGAGTGGGAATAGCTTCGTGAGGAGAAAGGGCAAGTTTCCTTCCTGGATTTGGGGCCTTGTCCCCAGAGCACTCACCTGGAGGTACCCAGAGGTTGGGAGAAATGCGGAGCGTGCTAGTCCTTCGGGTTAACAAAACACTCTTGTCGCTGGACTGCAGAATGACGGCCACACCCAGATCCACACCTCGATCTGAGGACAGTTCGGCCATGGGCATCCTGGGCTGCTGGTCAAGGGCCGCAAAAGGGCAGAAAGCGGGTCGCTGGCGGGAGGGAGCCACCTGGGTTAGGCTTTTGAAGAGGAGCAGGAGTGGACGGGCAGGACTTTCAGATATTGGGCGACACCGCGCATCGCGGGAGGAGGCCGCGTCCCAGTCGACTCCCCACGCCGCCCTGCCCTTCCCCCTGCCGGACCCCTTCCGACCTGGAGCGGAAGTCGAGCCGAGGCGCCAGGGAATGGCCTGTCCGAGAGCACGATGCGTCCTCGCTGCAGGCTGCAGTGCACCGACCACGGCCCGGGCCCTGACCCAGCGCCCAGGAGGCCACACACACTCTGTGCGAAGCTCACCGACTCCAGACGCCCAGACAGGAGCAGCTGCACCCGCGCCGTGGCCATGACGCGCCTCTGCGTCGCTGCGGCCCGCTTGGCGCCCTCTGTTGGCCCAGCGGCGATTCCCCTTCGGAGCGTTCGGTGGGGTCGGGCGGAAGCCGAGTTTCACAACATCTCCGGAGAACACAGGCACGACTGTTGTGGATGTCCGTGGGTGTAATGTTAACGTCCAAGAAGAATACCTCTAATTTTGTAGTTGCTCTTTTCTTTCAGTCTTCTCTCTTTAGAACAGTGATTCCCAGACCAAATGGTTCTGGACTTATGTCACCTCCCACTGGCCCTAGGCCGAACTTTAACCACCCCCTCCACAGCACTTGGCATGCCCCGAGTTAGTTAATTATATGTCTCCAAGCTGGATAGCGGAGAAACTTTTTTGACACCACCTCCCCTTTCACTTCATTCAGATGGCAAACAAGTGCTACAGACTCTTTCTCCTTAAACTTTCTCAAACAAATGTCTCCATCTCTTGAGCCTCCATTGCCCTAGTTCAAGCCTTCTTCACATTCTTCCTGAGATATTATTTGCAGGTCTTCAAATAGGCCTACCCCGACCAAGTCATTCTCTACAGTGTGGCCAGAGAGATCTTTCTAAATTACAAATCTGATCACATTGCTTCCCACTGCCCCCAGGATAAGACAAACTCCTTAGCATAGTGCGGCCAGGACCTACTAGTCCTTGCTCTGTCCGCTTAGCTTTAATTCTGTTGGCACATATCGCCTACTTTCTACTCCTATCTTAGTTGTAGTTTCCCCAAGAAACAGGGTGCTCCCCTCTGAGATTCTTTTCCCTTTCCCCCTGGAAAACCATCTTTTTTTTGAGACAGAGTCCCATTAAGTTGCCCTTGGTAGAGTACCATGGTGCCCCAGCTCATAGCAACTTCAAACTCTTGGGCCCAGGTGATTCTCTTGCCTCAGCCTCCTAAGTAGCTGGAACCACAGACACCCTCCATAACGACCGGCTATTTTTTTGTTGCAGTTGTCATTGTTGCTTGCTTAGCTGGTTCAGGGTAGAACCCACCACCCTCTGTGTATGTGGCTGGCACCATAATCACTGTGCTAGGGGCACCGAGCCTTTTTTTTCTTTTAAAACATACAGTATTTGCTATTTTTAAAAATTTTCAGGGTACATGCGATAATTTGATAAATTCATATAATCAAATTGGAGTAATTGATTGGGATATCTACCACTTTAAATATTTATCTCTTTCCTTTCCGTTCCTTTTCTAGACAGGGTCTTGCTTTGTCACCCAGACTGGAGTGCAGTGACATGATCGTAGCCCACTGTAATCTCAAACTTTTTTTTTTTTTTTTGAGACAGAATCTCACTGTGTCACCCTGAGTAGAGAGCTGTGGCATCACAGCTCACAGCAACCTCAAACTCCTGGGCTTAAGCAATTCTCTTGCCTCAGCCTCTCAAGCAGCTGGAATTACAGGGACCTGCCACAATGCCCGTATGTATTTTTTGTTGTTGTTGCAGTTGTTGTTTGTTTAACTGGCCCCAGCTGGGTTGGAACCCGCTAGCCTCTGTGTATGTGGCTGGAGCCATAACTAGTGCTACGGGCTCTGAGCTATGTAATCTCAAACTTTTGGGTTCAAGTATCTTTTCTTTATGCCAGGAACATTCAGATTATTCTTTCAGCTATTTTGAAATGTACAATAGATTACTATTAACTATTAATATACAATGTACAATAGATTAATATTAACTATAGTCACCCTATTGATCTATCAAATCACGAAGTCTTATTTCTTTTAACTGTGTATTTGTACACATTAATCAGCCCATCTTCACCCCTCTCCCTGCTTGGCCTCTGGCAACCTCCAATCTGTTATCTTCATGAGATTCCCTTTTTTAGCTCCTACATATGAGTAAGAACATTGAGTATTTGTCTTTCTGTCCTTGGCTTATTTAACATGATGATCTTGTTCTATCCATCTTGCTGCAAATGACAAGATTTCTTTCTTTTTTTTTTGAGACAACAGTCTTACTCTATTGCCCTGGGTAGAAAGTCATGGCCTCATGTTTTACAGCGATCTCAAACTCTTGGGCTTGAGTGATCCTCCTGCCTCAACCTCCCAAGGAGTTGGGACTACAGGAATACAGGACCACAGCTGACTAGTTTTTCTGTTTTCTAGTAAAAATGGGATCTCACTCTTGCTTATCCATCCGCCTTGTGAGCCACTGCACCCAGCCAAGATTTCATTCTTTTTATTTATTTATTTTTTTTGAGACAGAGCCTCAAGCTGTCACCCTGGATAGAGTGCCGTGGCATCAAAGCTCACAGCAACCTCCAATTCCTGGGCTCAAGCGAGTCTCCTGCCTCCGCCTCCCAAGTAGCTGGGACTACAGGCATCCGCCACAACACCCGGCTGTTTTTTTCTTTTTTTTTTGGTTTCAGCCGTCATTGTTGTTTGGCGGGCCCAGGCTGGATTCGAACCCGCCAGCTCAGGTGTACGTGGCTGGCGCCTTAGCCTGTTGAGCCACAGGCACCGAGCCAGTATTTTTATTTTTTAAAACAAATTCATGGTCTCATTTATGTTCCTTGCAAATATATAGCTAATTTACTGTTTGCTACTTTACCCATAAACAATATTTTAAAATTGTAAATTTATCTTACCAGTAACAAGGCGCAATTTCATAACCAGCTGAGAAAGCAAATACTGGTACTTAATTCAGAAGTTCTCAGACCCCAGAATCCATAGCATGGATTTGAGTCTTAAACAGTGATATTCAATAGCTTTTTTTCTTCAAAGGTACTTTGTTTGGTTGCATTATGTCAACACTATTAAATTTATACAACATTACCTGCACATGATTACCAGGACAGTGATATCTGTTTTACTGACTTGTTTTCTCCCTTCTAGTCTGTTGATGTTGACTGGCCACCTGCTCTGGATGACTAGCCTTCAAATTTGGAGACAAAGAGCAAGGTTTCCCTGGGATGATCTGGACACCCACGAAGCACACAATGTAAAATGGCCATTTACCCACAGACGGTGACTTGGAAACCATTTGGATCATGTTGATCTATAGATTTTTTAAATTTGTTGTAACATCTCAGGATCTATATACATATGTGTGCTTTCGTGTTAAATTGTTCCAAGGATATCTTATGATTTTTCTCATTCCCTTTCTCATCTCACAAACCAAACTCATAATGAGTTTGATAATGAACTCATTCTTCTTAATTCTTTCACTTAGAGAGTTACACGAACAGAACACATTTCTATTAATTTGAGAAGCTGTAATTTCTTCCAGCAAGATTTCCCTCCATAAGAGTTATACCATCTTTCAAATCATGTTCAAAAATTTTTTAATTATCAGAATAAAAAAGTTATATTTAGTTAATACAGCATAATATCCTATGATGCTCTAAGATAGCAAAGAAAATCCGACAGCAGGAATATTTTTCCTAGTAAGCCTCAAACAAGCTATTACCAATAGAAGTACTTTTGGATGCTATTTGTCACAAATCTTAATGATCTCAAATTACTACTCTGACAATCTAAAATTAGCAATACATTTTTCCCTTGGAGGGAAAGTGAAATCTTAGGAATTGAGACAAACCATGGTAAGAGATCACCATAAAACTTGTAAATAAGGAGAAACAAGTGCCTTTTTTTTTTTTTTTTTTGTAGTTTGGCCAAGGCCGGGTTTGAACCCGCCACCTTCGGTATCTGGGGCTGGCACCCTACTCGCTGAGCCACAGGCGCCGCCCGAAACAAGTGCCTTTAATAACTTCAATCCCAGGGGTAATAATTTGAAAAATTAAGATTGCCAAACAAAGGTAAACTGATTTCAGAGTGCTTGAATATATTCAATTATAAACATCCTGATATCTTATTAAGGTATATAGAATACTGTCTCCATTTTACAAATATGGAAACCAAAGAGTAGAAGTTAAATGCTTATCTAAAATTGTTAGTTATGTCCACCTCTAGGTCTAGAACTACAGACCAAGTTTCTTGGTCTCTGGGGTCTTTCTACTGAACACTATTGTTAAGCGTGGAAGGAGGAGGCACCTAAGATTTCCATTTTAACTCATAACCATGAGCACTGACTTCTGGAATTTAGATACCAAATCATGGAGCTTACCAAAAAATAGCTGAAATATATTTCATATAATCTCATGTAATTACCTTTTGTTTAATTATCAGTTGGTGTTATGAAGAGGAAACTCATTAAATAGGCTAAACCTAAAGAAAATGCAGAAAGTTTCAGAAAGGAGCCTTATTAAAATTTTAGATTTGAGAATAATTTCCATCACCCTAATTCAAGTATTAGAGGGATTTTTTAGAATATATGTGGGTTGGATAGTATTGGATTACTCACTGTTTCCCATCTCTATATTAAACATAGTTCACAGTCACCAAAATTTACTTTAGATGTGAGGAAATGGTTTTAATTGACGTGAAGTCAGCCATCCACTTTGAAACCATGTTTCATATATGAATAATAGCAAATCTTTTCACTATTTTCAATGTCAGAAAGTAAGAAAGGGATAACAGAAATAAACTTTTGATTACAAAGGTAAGAACTTCTGTGTGGATAATTTTCAGTTTCTGGAAAAATTCTGCTACAAAATAGATTTAATTAATTTAGGAGACTTTTGCATGTTTCTTTTGGCTCAGCTTTGCAGCCAACGGATCTGCAATATGGAAAATCAGGAACCGCTCCTTAGCAAATTTAAATTAGAAGACTTCTGTTCCTTAAACTTCTATTCCAGATATTATATAAAATTTCAAGAAAATAAAATATTAGCTGTAAATACTTGTTCCAAACATTCATGTAACTTTGAGACGCAGGTTGGAACCGGAAACATCAGGTAATGATGTTTCCCTTTTGCCTATGTAAACATTTTTTTAGTTTAATGATTTCCTTTTTTAAGGTTTTTTCAAATTAGAAGTCTTTTTCATAACACTAGAGAAAGAGCCCTTTGTACTTCTTAGTATCTCTTTGTCCCAAATACAGTCTGTGGTTTATGTTAAGAAAAATATCAACTCTGAATACCTAGAAGAGTCCAGGAAAAAAGTTGACAGAATGAGAAATTTACAAGTAAGATAAATGGTTACATTTGCAAGCTATGTAAAGTAAACTTAGAAGTCAAATTTCCATTTTGTAAGAGGAAAACATCTTACAATGGTAGATCTTTTCTTTTGGAGCTTTATTCTTTGATTTTTAAGTCCACTTATAAAAATTGATGTAGATTTTTTGATTTTTAAAAAGCAGTACCCTTTTATTATGAAAAATATTACTTTCATAATTCTATTTTTAATTTTTTTATTTTAAAAGAATTTCAAGGCTCGGCGCCTGTGGCTCAACAGGCTAAGGCACCAGCCACGGACACCTGAGCTGGCGGGTTCGAATCCAGCCCGGGCTCGCCAAACAACAATGACGGCTGCAACCAAAAAAATGGCCGGGTGTTGTGGCAGGCGCCTGTAGTCCCAGCTACTTGGGAGGCAGAGGCAAGAGACTCGCTTGAGCCCAGGAGTTGGAGGTTGCTATGAGCTGTGATGCCACAGCACTCTATCCAGGGTGACAGCTTGAGGCTCTGTCTCAAAAAAAAAAAAAAAAAAAAAAAAAGAATTTCAAATTTACAGGAAAATTCCAAGAAAAGTAAAAAGAATCTTTTTCCCTGAACCACTGAGGCAATGATGCCTCATCGTCCCAAAGACATTAGTATATAATTCCTACAAACAAGGACATTTGTCTACTTAAAAACAATATAAGTATCAGAATCACAAAATTAACACTAGCATATAAGAATGATCTAATTCATGGACCCCAGTCAAGTTTCACCAATTGTCTCACCAATGTCCTTACTAGTCAAATGTTCACAATTTGCATTTAGTTGTTTCCTTAAGTCTCCACCAATCTGGAAGAGTTTGACTTTCCTTACTTAACTATTTTAGTTTTCTTTCTTTCGTTCATTCTTTTTTCTTTTTTTGAAGAGACAGGTTCTCACTCTGTCACTCAGGCTGGAGTTCAGTGGCATAACCATAGCTCACTGCAACTTCCAGCTTCTGGCTGAATTGATCATCCCATCATCCCTTTGCCTCCTGAGTAGCTGAGAATACAGGTGCAAGCCACACTGCCCAGCTGTTTCTTTTCCTTTCTTTTTGTAAAGTCTGGGGTCTTGCTGTGTTGCTCAGGCTGTCAAACTCCTGGGCTTAATTTGTGCCTTGGACTCCCACAGTGCTGGATTATAGCTGTGAGCCACCATGCCCCGCCTTTTAAAAACATTTTTGAGGATTTCAGACCAGTTATTTTGTAAACTGTTTCTCAATTTGGATTTGCCTAATGTTTCCTTATTAGATTCAGGTTACACCTTTATGGCAGCGTTCTCAACCTGTGGGTCACGAACCACAGGAACTGTATTAAAGGGCCACAGCATTAGGAAAGTTGAGAACCACTGCTTTATGGCAAAAATATCACAGAAGAGATGTTACCTTCCTCTTGCATTTTATCAGATGTCATAGTGATTTGATTTGCCCAGTTTCTGATGGTTGGGCTTTAATCAGTTGATTAAGTTATTATCCATTGGGCTTCTCCACTTATAGTTACTCTTTTTTTTCTTTTTGTGTAAGTATCCAGTAGGGAGACCATCAAGCTTTCACTCACTAGTTTTAGCATCCATGGAAGATTTTCACCTGGCAATTACCACAATGATTGCCAAATACAGTTTCTAATTCCATCATTCCTTTTACATTAATTGGTTAGGATTCCATTGAAAGGTTGAGCTTCCATGGGCTGAGTGCAGTGGCTTAGGCCTATAATCCTAGCACTTTGAAAGGCCGAGGCGAGGGGCTTGAGCTTCAGGAGTTTGAGACCAGCCTGAGCAAGAAAAAGACCTTGTCTCTAAAAATAGCCAGGGCATTGTGGTGGGTACCTGTGGTCCTAGCTACTTGGGAGGCTGAGGCAAGAGGATTTCCTGAACTCAGGAGTTTGAGGTTGCTGTGAGCTGTGATGCCACCCCACTCTACTCTGCCAAGGGTGACAAAACTCTGTCTCCAAAATAAATAAATGAAAGTTAGAGCTTTCCCTTCTCTACCATTTATTCTTATCACTGTGGACTTGTGGCTTACTATTTTATTTGAGGTATGGTAATATGTTAACATTATTTGATTTCTAATTAATTTGGCCAGTGGGAGCCCTTTTGAACTGGTATCTGTGTCCTTTTGATGTGCCCCCATCATTCTCTCATATTACTTTACAATCCAAAAAGCATTCCAGGCTGGGCGAGGTAGCTCATGCCTGTAATCCTAGCATTCTTGGGGGCCAAGGCAAGAGGATCACTTGAGCTCAGGAGTTTAAGACCAGTCTGAGCAAAAGCAAGACCCCATCTCTACTAAAAACAGAAAAATTAGCTGGACATTGTGGTTAGCATCCTTGCTACTTGGGAGGCTGAGGCAGGAGGGTTTCTTGAGCCCAGGAGTTTGAGGTTGCTGTAAGCCAAGCTGATGCTACAGCATTGTAGCTTGGGACAACAGAGTGAGATTCTGTCTCAAGAAAAAAAAACAAAATACATTTCATGCTCATCTTCATTTCCTCTGTACCATCTCTGGAATGGACTATTTCTCTAAGAAAATCTGGTCTCTTAGGGAAAAATGGTATTTAGAAACCAAGGTATGAGTAGCATACTCATTGTGATACTGATGCCCTCTAAGCTATCTCATGGAACCGAGCGGGGAAACAAAAACAAATATATATATACACACATACCACACTATACATACACCTATATATCTTCGAATCTACATTTACTGAAAGCTATGAGAGTTTATACCAGTACTTCCCAATTCCAACCTCATTCTAGTTTTTTCCCTTTCCTCTATAAAAATGACATAACATCAATAAAAAAATCCCAAAAGCAACCCTACAGGCCAATATGTCTGATGACCACAGATGCAAAAATTTTCAACAGGGAACTAACCAAATTCATCAAAAAGATTATTCACCACGATCAAGGGGGATTTATCTCAGGGATTCAGGATGGTTCAACACAGACAGATCTGAAAATGTGATATACCACATTAATAGAATGAAGGACAAAAACCATATGATCATCACAACAGACACAGGAAACGCATTTGACAAAATTTGTCCTTTAATTATGAAAAAGCTCAACAAATTAGGTGTAGAAAGAGTGTACACCAACACAATAAAGGCCATATGTAACAAACCCACAGGTAGCACCATACTCAACACTGAAAAAGTGAAAGATTTTCCTCTAAGATGAGGAATAAAACAAGAATTTCCACTCTTGACTTCTTTTGTTTCTTTCTTTCTTTTTTTTTTGAGACAGAGCCTCAAGCTGTCACCCTGGATAGAGTGCTGTGGCATCACAGCTCACAGCAACCTCCAATTCCTGGGCTCAAGCGAGTCTCCTGCCTCCGCCTCCCAAGTAGCTGGGACTA
>CAUYRH010115807.1:0-19530 GCA_963574655.1 Perodicticus potto | reverse complement strand
TTTTTTTTTTTGAGACAGAGCCTCAAGCTGTCACCCTGGATAGAGTGCCGTGGCATCATAGCTCACAGCAACCTCCAATTCCTGGGCTCAAGCGAGTCTCCTGCCTCCGCCTCCCAAGTAGCTGGGACTACAGGCGCCCGCCACAACGCCCCGCCATTTTTTGGTTGCAGCTGTCATTGTTGTTTGGCGGGCCCGGGCTAGATTCGAACCCTCCAGCTCAGGTGTACGTGGCTGGCGCCTTAGCCTCTTGGGCCACAGGCGCTGAGCCAGGAACTATTAGGTTTCTTTTATAAACTGCTCCCATTCACACAGTACAAAGTGACCCCTCATCAATTGCTACAAACCCAGTCACAAAGGGTCTTAGAGGCTGAGTCTATAAATTTTCTAACAGCCAATGCTGCAGTTTTACTTATCAAAACAGTGCTTTTTCCCTATCAATATGCTCAAGTAACAAAATATTACAGATTTTACCAAGTTATAACCCATCCTTAATGCACCAAAGAGATGTCACATGCAATTAATTTAGAAGAATGTGGAAGACATCTACTAAGGAAGGAATTCTTCTAGGATGTGGGAAAATAACTACAAAGTATGAACTCCAGAATCCACACCATAATATACAAACAGGCAGGCAAAGACAATCTGGAGATCCTGGGCCCAAACCACAAACCAATGAATGAGAAAGTCTAATTACAAATTTATATTAGGTTCTTCATAGGTCACTGGGAGCACAAAAAACAAGCTGAAGAACTGGTTTGTCATGTTTATGCAATATGCTTCTGGAAACCTTATTCCTAATAGCCTGAAGAAATTATGTGGTGATCTGAGCCCTAATTCTCTCTCCTAAAGCTTTTTTAACATGGCCTTCATTAAAAAAATTCAACAAATGTTTGTTGAGCTCCTAGATACACAGAAAATTGTTATGCATTGTTAAGATACAGTTCCTATAGTATGAGTTAATCACTACAACATATTTAAGAGTTTAAAGATATGTAAGTGAGTTTAGAGGACAATGATCATAGGAGATAGGCTTTGTGAATGAGGTAGCTTGGATTTGGGTCTTTAAAGGTAAATTCCATTCCTATAAGCAGGATGGGAACAGTATCTGAACATTCTAGGCCAGGAAAAGCACAAACAAAATCAAATCAGTGGTAAGCAATGATTTTAGGAAAACAAAGGCACCCAGAGGAATAAAGTGTGTAAGTACAAGAGTAGGGTGAAGCTGAAGAAGGCCTAAGCATTGGCAATGATTTTATACCCTATCTACAAGGAATCTTTCAAACTGTAATGGTAAAAGAAGGTTTAGACTAACATTGGCATATTTTGGACATATTATACTATAAACAAAGCAAAGATGGTTCTTTCTTTTTTCTTTTGAGACAGAGTCTCACTTTGTCACCCTCTGTAGAATGCCACGGCGTTATAGCTCACAGCAACCTCAAATTCTTGGGCTCAGCAATCCTCTTGCCTCAAGTTTTCATTTTTAGTACAAATGGGGTCTCACTTTTGCTCAGGCTGGTCATGAACTACTGAGCTCAAACAATCCACCCATGTCAGCCTCCCAGAGTGCTGGGATTACAGGTGTGAGCCGCCAAACATGGCCTCAAAGATAGTTCTCAGTAACACTGTGAGCCAAAGCAAGAGCCATGCGCATCAAGAGGAGGCCCACTCAAGGTAGGAGACACTCACATGTTTTGATGGATTAGGCTGAACTCGAGCTTCAACAAGCAGTTGAGCAGAATTGGACTTGTATCTACAAAACAAAAAGCAGAAATAAAGGGAATCAGAACTAACGATATTTTTACCTTTGAGCAATAATAGACAGACCACTCACTATATGTGTAATCACATTGCATTGACTTTGTCTGTAATTACCTCCTCACAGAACCAAGCTTCTCTTTACCTTAGTACAACAAAGACTTTTTCAATTTTTAGCTCTCAATTGGTATTAGAAAACTAACTCTGCTTCAAAGGCATTGAACTGTTAAGAACAACATGATGGGCCAAAATTGTTAAGAACAACATGATGGGCCAGATATCTGCTTTAAATCCTTTTGTGTAAAAAGAGACAAATCTCTGTCTTCAGAGTTGGTAAGAATTTCTTAAGATACAGAATATGAAAAATATAAAGAAAAAGTCTAATAATTTATGTTATATTTAAGAACTTTAGTTCCTCAGAAGACACCATAGAATGAAAAGCTAAGCCATAACCTGAAAGACAATTCAACATAATCAATGTAACTGGCAAAGTATTAGTATTCAGACCTTAAAAAAAAAAAAAAAAAACTCCTAAAACTCCAGTTGGAAAAAGAAAATACAGTAGGAAAAAAGGGAGGGGGGAGACTTGGGCATATCACAGAAAAGGCAGCATAAATGGCAATTAAAAATATAAAGATGTATGGGTGGCGCCTATGGCTCCTCGAGTAGGGCGCCGGCCCCATATACCGAAGGTGGCGGGTTCAAACTCAGTCTCGGCAGAACTGCAAAACAGAAAAATAGCCGGGCGTTGTGGCAGGCACCTGTAGTCCCATCTACGGGAGGCTGAGGCAAGAGAACCACGTAAGCCCAGGAGTTGGAAGTTGCTGTGAGCTGTGTGATGCCACGGCACTCTACCGAGGGCAATAAAGTGAGACTTTTATCTCTACAAAAAAAAATATATATATACATGTTAAAATGTGGGCGGCGCCCGTGGCTCAAAGGAGTAGGGCGCCGGCCCCATATGCCAGAGGTGGCAGATTCAAACCCAGCCCCAGCCAAAAACTGCAAAAAAAAAAAAAGAATGTAGATTAAAAAAAAATATATATATATATATATATATATACTCCTTTTGAGGCAGGAGGATCTCTTGAGCTCAGGAGTTCCAGACCAGCCCAAGGAAGACCAAGACCTGGTCTCTACTGAAAATAGAAAATTTAAGTCAGCTGTTGTGGCAGGTGCCTGTAGTCTCAGGTCCTCAGGATACTGAGGCAAGAGCTCTCTTGTGCCCAAGAATTTGAGGTTGCTGCGAGCTAGGCTGATGCCAATGGCACTCTAGGATTGGCAACATACTGAGACTGTCTCAAAAAAATGAAAAAAGAAATTAAAAAAAATTTTTAAAAGGCTAGGTGTGGTGGTTCATGCCTATAACCCTAGCACTCTGGAAGTCCAGGCTGTGGACTGCTTGAGCTCATGAGTTCGAGACCAGCCTGAGCAAGACTCCGTCTCTAAAAATAGCAGAGCATGGGTGGTGCCTATGGCTCAAGGAATAGGGTGCTGGCCCCATATACCAGAGGTGGTGGGTTCAAACCCAGCCCTGGCCAAAAACTGGGGGAAAAAAAAAAAAAAGAGGGGCGTTGTGGCGGACTTGTGTAGACTCAGCTACTTGGAAGGCTGAGGCAAGAGGATCACTTGAGCCCAAGTCTCTGAGGTTGTTGTGAGTTAAGACACCACAGTATTCTACCAAAGGTGACAAAGTGAGACTCTGTCCCAAGGGGAAAAAAAAAGATGCTCATTAAGACACTGAAATTAAAAACAATTAGATACCATTTACACCTACAAGCTTACAAACTAAGTCTGATGATATCAGAACATTCAAATACCTTTGCTGGGAATGTAAAGTAGTACCATCACTTTGGAAAACAGTCTGGCATTGTCTAACAAAGCTGAAGATACACATATTCAACAGCCCAGTGACTCACTTTCTATACTTAACCCTAAGAAAATCACATGACACTAGGAGTCACCTACAAGACTTTTCAGAGGTGATTATATATATATATATATATATATATATATTTTTTTTTTTTTTTTTTTAGAGACAGAGTCTCACTTTATCGCCCTCGGTAGAGTGCCGTGGCGTCACACAGCTCACAGCATATATATATATATATATATTTTTGAGGCAGTCTCACTTGGTCACCCTCCATACAGTGCCGTCTCATTACAGCTCACAGCAACCTCAGACTCTGGGGCTAAAGCAATCCTCTTGCCTCAGCCCCCCAAGTAGCTAGGACTAAAGGAACCCACCATGACACCTGGCTTTTTTTTTTTTTTTTTTTGAGACAGAGTTTCACCATGTAGCCCTCTGTAGAGTGCCGTAATGTCATAGCTCACAGCAACCTCAAACTCTTGGGCTTGAGCAATTCTCTTGCCTCAGCTTCTCAAATAGCTAGGACTACAGGTGCCCACCACAATGCCCAGCTATTTTTTGGTTGCAGTTGTCATTGTTGTTTCGCAGGCCCAGGCTGGGTTCAAACCTGCCAGCTCTGGTGTATATGGCTGGTGCCCTAGCCAGCTGCTGAGCTACAGGCGCTGAGCCCCAGCTATTTTTTTTTTTTAAATATGGGGTCTCACTCTGTCTCAGGATGGTCTGGAACTCATGAGCTCACGCAATTCACCTACTTTGGCCTCCCAGAGTGCTGGGATTACAGGCATGAGCCACCATGCCCCGCAGAGGTACATTATTTTTCATAGGAAAAGATTAAAAACTCACAAACATTTTTTTTTTCACACAAACATTTTTTGACAAAAGGATGAATAAATGTCCTATGACAAAGGATGACATAAAATGCAACCATGTTAATTTTCTAAGTTAAGAAACACTTACAGTGTAATTCCAAATTTATAAAGTGCCAAAAACATAAAAATAAAAGACTAAGGGTAAACGCGAAAATGATCAACACTGAATTCAAGATACTTGTTGCTACGTAAAGGAACGAAAGAAGGAAGGAAGGAAGGCAGGGAATGTGGCAAGGCAAGTATTAGTCACGAGAGGCCTGAGTAAAGGTCAGAGGGTTTATTATTTACTTTATTATTCTTTTTGAGACACAGTCTCAAGTTGTCGCCCTGGGTAGAGTGCCATGGTATCATCATAGCTCACGGCAACCTCCAACTCTTGGGCTCAAGTGATCCTCTTGCCTCAGTTTTTCTGTTTTTAGTACAGACGGGGTCTTGCTCTTGTTCAGACTGGCCTTGAACTCCTGAGCTCAAGCAATCCACCCACCTTGGCCTCCCAGAGTGCTAGAATTACAAGTGTGAGCCGCCGTGCCCAGCCTTACTTTATCATTCTTTCAAACTTATGAACATTGGCTGGGTGCCTGTGGCTCAACAGGCTAAAGCACCAGCCACGTACACCTGAGCCGGGTTCGAATCCAGCCTGGGCCCGCCAAACAACAACGACGGCTGCAACCAAAAAATGGCCAGGTGTTGTGGCAGGCACCTGTACTCCCAGCTACTTGGGAGGCGGAAGCAAGAGACTCGCTTGAGCCTAAGAGTTGGCAGTTGCTCTGAGCTGTGATGCCACAGCACTCTATCCAGGGTGACAGCTTGAGGCTCTGTTTCAAAAAAAAAAACTTATGGCTCGGCGCCTGTGGCTCAACAGGCTAAGGCGCCAGCCATGTACACCTAAGCTGGCGGATTCGAATCCAGCCTGGGCCTGCCAATCAACAATGATGACTGCAACCGAAAAAAAATGGCCAGGCATTGTGGCGGGCGCCTGTAGTCCCAGCTACGGAGGCAAGAGACTCACTTGAGCCCAGGAATTGGAGGTTGGTGTGAGCTGTGATGCCACCACACTCTATCCAGGGTGACAGCTTGAGGCTCTGTCTCAAAAAAAAAAAACAAAAAAAAAAACTTATAAACATTACAAACACTTAAAAAATATATGTATTGGCTCAGCACCTGTGGCTCAATGCCTAAGGCGCCAGCCATGTACACCTGAGCTGGCGGGTTCGAATCCAGCCCGGGCCCACCAAACCAACAATGGTGGCTGCAACCAAAAAATGGCCAGGCGTTGTGGCGGGCGCCTGTAGTCCCAGCTACTTGGGAGGCGGAGGCAAGAGACTTGCTTGAGCCCAGGAGTTGGAGGTTGCTGTGAGCTGTGATGCCACAACACTCCCCCCAGGGTGACAGCTTGAGGCTCTGTCTCAAAAAAATAAATAAATAAATAAATAAAAAATAAAAATATGTATATCTTTCTTTTTTTTTGTTTTTATTTATTTATTTATTTTTGAGACAGAGCCTCAAGCTGTCACCCTGGAGAGAGTGCGGTGGCATCACAGCTCACAGCAACCTCCAATTCCTGCGCTCAAGCGAGTCTCTTGCTTCCGCCTCCCAAGTAGCTGGGACTACAGGCGCCCGCTACAACGCCCGGCCATTTTTTTGGTTGCAGCCGTCATTGTTGTTTGGCAGGCCTGGGCTGGATTCAAACCCTCCAGCTCAGGTGTACGTGGCTGGCGCCTTAGCCTGTTGAGCCACAGGTGCCGAGCCAAAATATATGTATCTTTCATAATAAAAGTTCTGAAAGAAAGATGGCATAAACATATTAAAAGATAAAAGCATTATTTCCATAGTAACTCAAAATAAATAAACAAATACAGGATTACCACATGGCAATAAAAGTGCCAAACAAAACAAAACAAAACAAAACAGCTAAGCTCATTTCCAAGATACCTGAAAATGGAGCAGAAAAGAATTATTTTGGGGCTTGGAGCCTGTACCTCAAGTGGCTAGGGCACCAGCCACATACACCGGAGCTGGTGGGTTTGAATCCAGCCCGGGCCCGCCAAACAATGACAACTATAACCAAAGAAATAGCTGATCATTGTGGCAGGCACCTGTAGTCCCAGCTACTTGGAAGACTGAGGCAAGAAGATCGCTTAAGCCCAAGAATTTGAGGTTGCTGGGCAGCACATGTGGCTCAGTGAGTAGGGTACTGGCCCCATATACCGAGGGTGGCGGATTCGAACCAGGCCCCAGCCAAACTGCAACAAAAAAATAGCTGGGCGTTGTGGCGGGCACCTGTAGTCCCAGCTATTCAGGAGGCTGAGGCAAGAGAATCGTCTAAGCCCAAGAGCTGGAGGTTGCTGTGAGCTGTGATGTCATAGCATTATACAGAGGGTGATAAAGTGAGAGAAAAAAAAAGAATTTGAGGTTGCTGTGAGCTGTGACACCACGGTACTCTACCCAAGGCGACAGCTTGAGACTCTATCTCAAAAAAAAAACAGAATTTTTTGCAGTTTTTTGGCCAGGGCCAGGTTTGAACCCGCCACCTCAGGTATATGAGGCCAGTGCCCTACTCCTGTGAGTCACAGGTGCCACCCAAAAGAACTATTTTTGATCTATGTAATTTCCTTTTCCTTTCTACTCAGAATGTTTGCCTCCATTATCCTTAATGATGAACCCCTTTTATTCCTAGTTTCTATAGCATTAATAGCATTCTAAATGTCTTTAGCCATCCAAGTCTCCTCTGTCATGATGGAAGAAATTTGGAAGTGAGAGATACCCCATTACTTACATAGTTCTAGAGTTTGGGACAATAGAAATAACAGTGAGACAGCAGTTTAAATGCAATCCTACCTATATGTGTTCAGCTCTTGAATACATGTATAAAGCATGAGTGCTATTAGTGAATCAGAAACTCATTTGGATTTTCTGATTATGCTGAGTTATTCCAGCTGACATAGACATTTAACTGTGGTTAGCCTGCAGAAAGGAAGGCAAGAGCTTCTGTAGACAAAATCACACCAAACAGAGAAAGCAAGATTCACTATATAAAGGGGCATTAGGTGGTAACCAGTGTTTCTTACCACAGAAAATTTTGTTCCCCAGGGTTTCTTCTTTTTTCTTTGTTTTTTGTTTTGAGATAGGGTCTCACTATGTTGCCCTCAGTAGAGTACCGCGGTGTCACAGTTCACAGCAACCTCAAACTCTTGGGCTTAAGTGATTCTCTTGCCTCAGCCTCCCGAGTACCTGAGACAACAGGCGTCTGCCACAATGCCCAGCTATTTCTTTTTTGTTGCAGTTGTCATTGTTGTTTACATGGTCCAGGCTGGGTTTGAACCTACCACCCATGGTGTATGTATGGCTGGCACCATAACCACTGTGCTATGGGTACGAGCCCTGATTAAAATTTTTTTTATTTTTTTATTTTTTGTAGAGACAGAGTCTCATTTCATCGCCCTCGGTACAATGCCATGGTGTCACACAGCTCATAGCAAACTCTACTCCTGGGCTTAGGCAATTCTCTTGCCTCAGCCTCCCGAGCAGCTGGAACTACAGGCACCTGCCACACCTGGCTATTTTTTGTTGTTGTTGTTGTTGTTGCAGTTTGGCTGAGGCCGGGTTTGAACCCGCCAACCTCGGTATATGAGGCCAGTGCCCCACCCACTGAGCCATAGGCACCACCCCCATATACCGAGGGTGGCGGGTCAAACCCGGCCCCGGCCAAACTGCAACCAAAAAATAGCTGGGTATTGTGGCGGGCGCCTGTAGTCCCATCTACTCGGGAGGCTGAGGCAAGAGAATCACCTAAGCCCAAGAGCTAGAGGTTGCTGTGAGCTGTGACAGCATGGTACTCTACCAAGGGTAACAAAGTGAAACTCTGTCTCTAAAAAAAAAGAAATTTTGGACGGCTCCTGTGGCTCATCGAATAGGGCACTGGCCCTATATACTGAAGGTGGCGGGTTCAAACCCGGCCTTGGCTGAACTGCAAAACAGAAAAATAGCCGGGCATTGTGGCGGGAGCCTGTAGTTCCAGCTACTCGGGAGGCTGAGGCAAGAGAATCACCTAAACCCAGGAGTTGGAGGTTGCTGTGAGCTGTGTGACACCACAGCACTCTACCGAGGGTGATAAAGTGAGACTGTGTCTCTACCAAAAAAAAAAGAAAGAAATTTTTTAAAGAAATCTTTTTAAAAGAAATATGCTATTTATTACAATGCATTCCACACTTGATGTAACCAAAAGAAGTAACTGGAGATGCTGATATACAGAAGGGTACTAATTAAAAATTAAAAATATGGCTTGGCGCCTCTGGCTCAATGGGCTAAGGCGCCAACCACATACACCTGAGCTGGCGGGTTTGAATCCAGCCTGGGCCAGCCAAACAACAATGACGGCTGCAACCAAAAAAAAAAAATGGCTGGGTGTTGTGGCAGGCACCTGTAGTCCCACCTACTTGGGAGGCCGAGGCAAGAGACTCGCTTGAGCCCAGGAATTGGAGGTTGCTGTGATCTGTGATGCCATGGCACTCTATCCAGGGCGGGACAACTTGAGGCTCTGTCTCAAAAAAAAAAAAAAAAAAAAATTAAAAATTCATAATGGCAGCCAGGAAAGTGGCTCATGACTGCAATCCCAGTGTTTGGAAAAGTCCAAATGGAGGATCACTTGAGGCCAGGAGTTCGAAACAAGCCTGGGCAACACAGTGAGAATGTGTGTCTATTTTTTTTTTCATTAGCAGGGCAGGTTCAGTGTCTGTAGCTCAAGCAGCTAAGGTGCCAGCCACATACACCAGAGCTGGAAGATTCGAATCCAGTCCAGGCCTGACAAACAACGACAACTACAACCAAAAAATAGCTGGGCATTGTGCCGGGCACCTGTAGCCCCAGCTACTCAGCAGGCTGAGGCAAGAGAATCGCTTAAGCCCAGGAGTTAAAGGTTGCTGTGAGCTGTAGTGCCACGGCACTCTACCCAGGGCAACAGCTTAAGGCTCTGTCTCAAAAAAAAAAAGAAAAAAAGAAAGAAATTAGCAGGGCAACAAAATAAACTCCAAAACAACAAAAACAAAAAACTTAGAAGGGTATGGTGATAAGCTGGTATTCCCAGCAAAAATTGAAAGGATAAAGTGGGAGGATCACAATCCAGGATTCAGGGTTACAGTGAGCTATGATCATGCTACTGCACTCCAGCCTCAGTGACAGAGCAAGTCCCTGCCTCTGAAACAATCAGTCATGTACATTAGAAGAACATACGAAACAATAATCACCACTGGGTGGGTAGGCAAAAAAGGGGTATTGTAGGCAATATTATCTCCCCTCCCCTCAAATCTTACCTGTCCAATATCTCTGAGATTTGCCAGTGGAAATTAACTAATATAAGTTTAGCAACTGAATGAGATACCTAAAAAGAAAAATGAGAAAAATAAAATTATAACCAGCTTCTGTCGGGGTGCTGTACATTTTGAGAAATAAATAAATTAATATCTAGACCAGGCCTAGGCTTGATTCTAAATTTCTCCTTTGGTTTTCTGCTTTGTCTTTTAAGTTCAGACTTACAATCTTAGTAATTTCATGGATTTCTTGATTTTCTTTGTTTTCATTAAAGACCCTTCTAAAAAAAATTAGTTTCATTTAACGACCTCTTGTATGGCAAATAACAACATAGCATCCAACATAAGCAAAAGAGCATTAAGTTCCCATGAGCTACTGCAGGTGGTCTTACATGGAAAGTATACCTCTAATTAGGCCTATCACTTGTAGAAAATCTCTAGACCTAGACTTTTTGAATAACCCCCTCTAAAATAAAACGAGATGAAAAACCATAACCGTGTTTAAAATGCCTGAATTCCCAGCAAAGAGACCTAATTGCAAGGACAGTTCAAAAGTGTGTAGGCAACCTTTCTAGTCCCTACATTCTCTTAGGGGACACTTAAAGCACGCTGTTGTGACCATCATATAACCTTCAAGGCACTCTGAGCTAGCAATTCTACTTCTGAAAATTCCTATTGAGAAAATGACAGAGATATGTGCACTGCAGTATTATTTACAATAGTAAAAAATTAGAAATAATCTAAGTATCCAACAAAAATGAGCGTGATGAGTAATACATGACAGTACTATGCAATGGACTACTATATAGTTATTGAAACAGATATTACAAAAACTACTTTGAAATTATAGATTAACAACAACATGCTCATGACAGAAAAACTCAAGTAAGTTCAAGAAATGGGGGGAGTTTGGCTACTTCCTGGGTGAAGGATGCTACAACTTGGACTTAACCTTACAAATGCAAACAATGTAGCCTAATTGCCATGTACCCTCATAATAATCTGAAATATATATAAAAAAAAAAAGGGCATTATATGTAGGTGTTTACTAACATAGAAAGAATTTTTTTTTTTTTTAAGAGACAGAGTCTCACTTTTATGGCCCTCAGTAGAGTGCTGTGATGTTACAGCTCACAGCAACCTCCAACTCCCGGGCTTAGGTGATTCTCTTTCCTCAGCTTCCTGAGTAGCTGGGACTATAGGGGCCTGCCACAATGCCTGGCTGTTTTTTTTGTTGCAGTTTGGCCAGGGCCAGGTCGGAACCGACCACTCTTGGTATATGGGGCCGGCGCCCTACCCACTGAGCAATAGGTGCTGCCCTATTGTTGTGTTTTTGAGACTGGGTTTTAATATGTTGCCTAGGCTAGAGTGCAGTGGCTGGCTATTCACAGGTGTGATCATAGCACACACTATAGCCTATGACTCCTGGGCTCAAGTGATCCTCCCGCCTCATCCTCCCAACTAGCTGGAACTACAGGTGCACATCACCATGCCTGGCTTAGACGTTCACACTTTAATGTTAGGTCAAAGAAGCAAGTATTAAGAAAGCATCTTCATGTGTTATAGCCATATTATTAGTATCTTGCTAATTGAGAAGACAGTTAAAAGACAAGACAACCTGAGTATTAAGACTGGTGGGGGGGCCATAGAAGACTGGCAAGTGTTTGGAGCCCAATGTCATGCTTCCCAGTGAAAGCACTACAACAAAGAATGAATGGGCTGCTGAAGCAAGAAGAAACTAGTAATATTTTTTAAGCTAGGGAGCCAAGAAAACACAGAACCTTGGTAATCTGCTCACTGGACTAAGTCCTTAAACAGGACCTACCAAGGATCTATAAGGTAGTGTATGGCTGGTCCACAGATAAGAACTACAGAGGTTAAGATACACAGTGACCAACATGCGATCCCCACTCCTAAACCTCAAGTCACTCCTGCAAAATAGACAGATGCAAGGGCACTTCCCTGAACACTACTGTCAAAGGCTTTCTGTCCTACAGTCTAGATATAGCTGGAGAAAACCAAGGGCTCAAGACAGCTAGCTTCACTTCCATGCAAGTTAAGACAGATATGACCCCCAAGCATGTTGCTAGGTATATTCTTGTTGAAGCCCACAGAGACTTCAGACCTAGGTTTCCTGAATTACAGCTGGTATTTCTTCTTTGTTCATAACAAAACCATTCATCCCCAATAGACCACTATCACAAAATCAATAAAAAGATCTTTTTTTTTTGGAGACAGAGTCTCAAGCTGTTGCCCTAGGTAGAGTGCCGTGGTGTCACAGCTCACAGCAACTTCTAACTCTTGGGCTTAAGTGATTTTCTTGCTTCAGCCTCCTAAGTAGCTGGGACTATAAGAGCCCACCACAACACCCAGCTATTTTTTTGTTATAGTTGTCGTTGTTCAGCGGGCCTGGGCCGGATTCAAACCTACCAGCCCCAGTGTATGTGGCTGGCACCGTAATCACTGAGCTACAGACGCCAAGCCCTCTGGCTATTTTTTTTTGTTGCAGTTGTCATCATTGTTTTAGCAGGCCTGGTCCGGGTTCCAACCCGCCAGCCTCGGTGTCTGTGGCTGGCAGCCTACCCACTGAGCTAGAGGTGTCACTCAATAAAGACATCTTGTTTAAACTTTAACAATTCCTTGAATGTAGCTTTTGTCTACAAATACCTTTTTTTTTTTTTGAGACAGAGTCTCAAGCTGTTGCCCTGGGTAGAGTGCCATGGCATCATATCTTATGGCAACCTCCAATTCTTGGGCACAAGCGATCCTCTTGTCTCAGTTTTTCTATTTTTAGTAGAGACAGGATCTCGCTTTTGCTCAGGCTGGTCTCGAACTCGCGAGCTCAGGCAATGCACTGGCCTCTGCCTCCCAGAGTGCTAGGATTATAGGCATGAGCCACTGTGCCAGACCCATATACCGAGGGTAGTGAGTTCAAACCTGGCCCCAGTCAAACTGCAACAACAAAAACAAAACAGCCAGGTGTTGTGGCGGGCACCTGTAGTCCCAGCTACTCATGAGGCTGAGGCAAGAGAATCGCCTAAGCTCAAGAGCTGGAGGTTGCTGTGAGCTGTGACACCACAACACTCTACCAAGGATGACAAAGCAAAACTCTGTCTCTAAAAAAATAAATAAATAAAATAAATAAATAAATAAAAAACATTAACAGTGATACTGTTTTGGATGAACTCCTTGCTGGAACCCTTTCTGTCTTCTCTTACCCAGTGGAGCCTATCAGCCTTATACTTGCTGCTTTCTGTCCTGACATCTAAATGTCTCAGTATACAATGGCAACCAAGCCCTACCAAAGCCACTGAACTAGTTACCAAGAAAATCCAGAGGCGTCCTGGCGATGTCCAGCAGCCACTTCTCCTTAATACCTCAGATACCTTAACATTACACACCTAGTCTGATCCCTTGATCTCAACAGCACTAAAAAACAGCAGTTTCATAACAGCTACATGGAAACTAAAAATTTCCTGGTGACTACAGTCTGTTAATGAACAACTCAGAATATCCCAGCTGATTAAAGTTCTGGCAAGAATAACATAAAGAGGGGTGGTGCCTATGACTCAATGGGTAGGGTGCTAGCCCCACATACCGAGAGTAGCAGGTTCAAGCCCGGCCCCAGCCAAATTGCAACCAAAAAATAGCCTGGCACTGTGGAGGGTGCCTGTAGTCCCAGCTACTCGAGAGGCTGAGGCAAGAGAATCACCTAAGCCCCGGAGCTGGAGGTTGCTCTGAGCTGTGTAACGCCACAGCACTCTATCAAGGGCAAGAAAGTGAGACTCTGTCTCTTAAAAAAAAAAAAAAGAAAAGAACTCCAAGAGCTACAAGAAAAAAGAAAAAGAAGAACATAAAGAGAAGATACACCTATCACTTTATAATACTGACAGTAGACTGAGGTCAATTTATCCTTTTAGTGCCAACAGGCAAAAATACATCAATATACACAAGATTGTAGGCACACACAAGCATCAACTGTACGTATCTCTCAGCAGCCTTCTGCAGGAATGCTAAGACCATTAATTAAGGGAAATGGTGGTGTGACTGCGTCTCACCCAATAATATTCACCAGAGAGGATCTATAGCAGGGGTCCTCAAACTACGGCCCGCGGGCCACATGCATTGGTGTGAATTGTTTTTTTTCCTATTTTGTTTTTTACTTCAAAATAAGATGTGTGCAATGTGCATAGGAATTTGTTCATAGTGTTTTTTTTTAAACTATAGTCCAACCCTCCAATGGTCTGAGGGACAGTGAACTGGCCCCCTGTTTAAAGTATGAGGACGCCTGATCTATAGGAAAGCCAGGTTCCAAGGACCCAAGAAGCAAAAGCAGCACAGAGATGTCAGAAGACAAAGACAGAATGGTACTTTAGAAGAATTTATTCTAAAAAGGGTCAAAGCAGGAAGGCCACTCTCTCCATTATTTGGGACACAAAAGAGACTGACTGGCACCTCCCCTTCAGTTTTCCCAGCAGTTTTCCAGAGTATATGGTGGCCACCTTTACCTCCTGGCTGGAGGAACAGAATAAACTTTGTGGACAATATCAAGCCACATTCAAGGTAAAAATCCATTCTGAATACAAATAGCTGAGTTTTCTCAGGAAACAACTATTAGTCACACCATTACTATTTAATGCTCAAAGAGTTCAACAATACATTTGTTTTTGGGTTTGTTTTTTTTTTTTTTTGAGACAGAGCCTCAAGCTGTCACCCTGGATAGAGTGCTGTGGCATCACAGCTCACAGCAACATCCAATTCCTGGGCTCAAGTTGAGTCTCCTGCCTCCGCCTCCCAAGTAGCTGGGACTACAGGTGCCTGCCACAACGCTCGGCCATTTTTTTGGTTGCAGCCGTCATTGTTGTTTGGTGGGCTGGGGCTGGATTTGAACCCGCCAGCTCAGGTGTACATGGCTGGCGCCTTAGCCTGTTGAGCCACAGGCACCGAGCCCCAGCCATTTTTTGGTTGCAGCCGTCATTGTTGTTTGGCGGGCCCAGGCTGGATTTGAACCCACCAGCTCAGGTGTACGAGGCTGGCGCCTTAGTCACTTGAGCCACAGGCACCACAAGCGCCAAGCCCAACAATACATTTTGAATCTCAGTTAGAGTCAATACTTTTACACCTCAGAAAGTCTTCTACCCTGTCCATTATCCTTGAAAAAAGGTCTCAAGTTTCAAGAGAACTCTTGCTGGGCTGTTTTGATCAAGGAACTAACAATCTGTTTATAGTGAGAATTCAAGGCTCGGCACCTGTGGCTTAACGGGCTAAGGCACCAGCCACCAGCCACGTACACCTGAGCTGGCGGGTTCGAATCCAGCCTGGGCCCGCCAAACAATGACGGCTGCAACCAAAAAATGGCCGGGCGTCTGTAGTCCCAGCTACTTGGGAGGTGGAGGCAGGAGACTCTCTTGAGCCCAGGAATTGGAGGTTGCTGTGAGCTGTGATGCCACCGCACTCTATCCAGGGTGACAGCTTGAGGCCCTGTCTCAAAAAAAAAGAAAGAAGATAACTTGTAAGGGAAAGCCAACCTTTTCTTTCTTTCCTTCTTTTTTGCAGTTTTTGGCCGGGGCCAGGTTTGAACCCGCCACCTCTGGTATATGGGGCCAGTGTCCTACTCCTTGAGCCACAGGTGCCACCCTTTTCTTTCTTTCTTTCTTTGTTTTTTTTTTTGAGACAGAGTCTCACTTTATCACCCTTGGCAGAGTGCCAGGGCTTCACAGCTCACAGCAACTCCAGGTCCTGGCCTTAAGCGATTCTCTTGTCTCAGCTTCCCGAGTAACTGGACTACGGGCGCTGGCCACAATGCCTGAAAATTTTTTTGTTGCAGTTTGGCCGGGGCTGGGTTTGAACCTCGGTATATGGGGCCGGCACCCTACTCACTTAGCCACAGGTGCCGCTGCCTTTTTTTTTTTTTTTCTTGAGACATAATCTCACTCTGTTGCCCTGGGTAGAGTGCCATGGCATCATACTCACAGCAACCTCAAACTTTTGGGCTCAAGCTATTCTCTTGACTCAGCCTCCCCCAAGCAGCTGAAATTAAAGGAGCCCACCACAACGCCTGGCTAGTTTTTTCTATTTTTAGCAGAGACAGGCTGGTCTCCGAACTCCTGATTTCAAGCAATCCACCTGCATCACCCTCTCACAGTGCTAGGTTTATAGGTGTGAGCCATTCCACCCAGCCGCCAAACCTTTTCTAAAGGTAAATAGGTAGAGGCAAGTAATCAACAACTGAAAGTCAAAAAAGACTACTGACTTAGGAAGGAACATACACAACCAATGATTTGTAAACTTGCAGTTCTGTTAGATTAACATGTGACTGATGCATTACAAGTCATATTTATTTATGAAGGCTTTTTCTATTTCTGGAAACATCAAGGAATTCTACAAACGAAGAATTAAATTTCTTGTACAAAGGGTAGGAGTCTTAAGGTAATTACAGATTACTTTGAGTCACTAATCTCTAAGATGTTTTCTCCATTCAAGTGGCCAAAGAAAGTCCCTTTCAAAGGGGCACTATTTCTAGCAAACTTGTTCCTGAATCCACTATTCCAATCTCACTCCTGTCTAAAATAAACAGCAAATACCAGACTGGTGGAGTCTCTTTCACGGCCACTTTGGAGAGTCACAAAACCATGAGTCAAAAACAGTTACAATGAATTTAAAGAATAACTCTCAATAGCAGAGATAGTTTTCCTATTCCATTTACCCTCTACATCATGATAAACTACACATTAAAGCTATTCTCAAAAATCATATTCAATAATTTATATAATACTTGAGAAGGTTTAGTGGGTCTGTCAAAATCAGAAATAAAATAGCCGGGCATTGTGGCGGGCACTTGTAGTCCCAGCTACTCGGGAGGCTGAGGCAAGAGAATGGCCTAAGCCAGGAGTTGGAGGTTGCTGTGAGCTGTGTGACGCCACGGCACTCTACCGAGGGCAATAAAGTAAGACTCTGTCTCTACAAAAAAAAAAAAAAAAAAAAAAATCGGAAATAAAAAAATTAGTGGATTGTTCCTGATTTTAATTCACTTTTGTTCATAATTCGATAAGATGATTTCAACTAAAGTTCAATCTACTCAGAATTGCTAACAGTGTATATTCTAAGATATTCTTAACATACTAGTAATATAAAGTCTGTTGCCAGATTCAACAAATACTTCTCATGTTATCTTGTTGATATAATCTGACATTTAAATTCCCTTTGTCTTAACTACCTGCTCTTGTTCTCTGTAATGAATCAGGTATTCTAACTATGCTGTTCCTCTGGTCTCCTCATCTTGGCAGTGGGGGGTACCACATTCCCAAACTGCCCAAGGTAGGACCCTCAGCGTTTTCTCCCATGTCTCACTCTTCTTTACCACTGCATCCTCTCTCATCATTACTTTTACTGTCCAATCTCTCTCTCTCTCTTTTTTTTTTTTTTTTTTTGAGACAGAGTCTCTGTCTGTCACCTGGGGTAGAGTGCTGAGGCATCATCACAGCTCACAGCAACCTCAAATTCCTATGTTCAAGAGATCCTCGGGGTGGCATCTTCAGACAAATGGTGCACTGGTCCCCGAACATCCTCCTTCAATCATGGCTTGTGGTCTGGTCGCCAGCAATCTGAATCTCAAACCTGAGGAGTGCCTCAGAGTATGGGGTGAGGTGGCCCCCAACACTAAGAGCTTTGTGCTGAACCTGGGCAAAGACAGCAACAACCTGTGCCTGCATTTCAACCCCCGCTCCGATGCCCACGGAGTTGCCAATACTTTGTGTGCAACAGCAAGGATGGCGGGGCCTAGGGGGCTGAGCAGCGGGAGGCTGCCTTTCCCTTCCAGCCTGGAAGTGTCATGGAGGTGTGCATCAGCTTTGACCAGGCAGACCTGACTGTCAAGCTGCCAGATGGTTACACATTCAAGTTCCCTAACCGCCTCAACCTGGAGGCCATCAACTACATGGTAGCTGATGGTGACTTCAAGATCAAGTGTGTGGCCTTTGATTGAAGTTAGCTGGCCTGTGACCCCCAATAAAGGCAGCTGCCTCTGCTCCTCCTGAAAAAAAAGAGAAAAAGAGATCCTCTTGCCTCAGCCTCCTGAATAGCTGCTGGAATTACAGGCACCAGCCACAAGACTCACGCAGTTTTTCTATTTTAAGCAGAGATGGGGGTCTCACTCTTGCTCAGGCTGGTCTCAGGCTCCTGAGCCCAGGCAATTCACCAGCCTTGGCCTCCGCGGGTGCTAGGATTATAGGTCTGAGCCACCAAGCCCGGCCTACTGGCCAATGTCTAGTTCTTTCTCTCCCTAGTACTCCTATCAGAAGAGCATCACTATCACCTAAAATGGAAAATGTCAGCTCAGTGCCTGTAGCTCAACCGGCTAAGGCACCAGCCACATACACCAGAGCTCACAGGTTCGAATCCAGCCTGGGCCTGCCAAATAATGACAACTACAACCAAAAAATAGCCGGATGTTGTGATGGGCGCCTGTAGTCCTGGCTACTTGGGAGAAGGGGCAAGAGAATTGCTTAAGCCCAGAAGTTGGAGGTTGCTATGAGCTGTAATGCCAAGGCACTCTACCCAGGGCCACAGCTTGAGGCTCTATCTCAGGGAAAAAAAAAAAAAGGAAAATCTCAATTGCTTGTCTATTATCTGGACCTCTCTACTCCACTAACCTCAGGATGAGCCTCCTGGCACCCCTGTACAACAGTAATAACAACATAATTCTTACAGAGCCCTTATACCTTGTCAGGATCTATTCCTACCTTGCTTAAAATTTATCACCACTCTAGTACAGTCACAGGACAAATTTTAAGCCTTAGTAGAAAAGAGTCATCAGGACCCACCACTAAACCACCCCTCCAGAAACAGAATGAATGACCCAAATACACCCAATATGATTTTCTTAACTGTTCCCTGCCAATAACGCTGTTCTTCATAGCAAATATTTAGAAATCAAAGTACATAGAGGAGAACCTTCATAGTTGACCACCTCCTTAAGTTGACCTAATTTTCATAGACCAGAGATGCACCACATGTATACAGATATCAGTATCGCAGGCCTCATTCGTATATTGACCAGTTTAATACTGTGTGTGATTGACTTACAGAGGTTCTACTATGTACCTATAGAACTCATGTGTCAAAGTAGAAAATCACAAGAGAAATTAGAAATTGTTTTGAACTGTATAATGAAAACACCACATAACAAAATTTGTGAGATGCAGCTAATATAATGCCTAGAGGAAAATTTAGAACTGTAAACGTTTATATAAGAAAAGGTCGAAAAATGAATGCCTAAGAGTCGACCTTAAGAAGTTTGAAAAAGGTTGGGTACAGTGGCTCACACCTATAATACTAGCACTTTGGGAAGCTGAGATGAGTGGATCACTTGAGCTTAGGTGTCCCAAACCAGCCTGAGCAAGACTGAGACCCCATCTCCACTAAAAAGAGAAAAATTAGCTGGGAATTGTGGAGGGTACCTGTAGTCCCTCCCAGCTACTTGGGAGGAATACAGGGCATCCATGAAAACCATCATACTCCATAAAACAGGCCTTAAGGGCAGCGCCTATGGCTCATTGAGTAGGGCGCTGGCCCCATTTACTGAAAGTGGCGGGTTCAAACCCAGCCTCGGCAAACTGCAAAAACAGAAAAATAGCCGGGCATTGTGGCGGGCGCCTGTAGTCCCAGCTACTTGGGAGGCTGAAGCAAGAGAATCGCCTAAGCCCAGGAGTTGGAGGTTGCTGTGAGC
>CAUYRH010115806.1:0-39392 GCA_963574655.1 Perodicticus potto | reverse complement strand
AAATATCTTATTTTATAACAGTGAAATTGCTTTCTCTTTTGTCTTGTGATTTTTTTTGAGGTGAAATTTAAGTTTTTGTGTGAGTAGTACTATTATACCTATCTTGAGTGTCTTGCTTGTACTGTATCACATCATACCTTTATTTAATTCTTAATAAACTGTTCACTTGTTAAAAATAAAATAAAATTTTTTGTTATGCATTTAAAAAAAAAGAACAAAAAAGTTTGTCCCATCAATTCATTCTTCTTTTCATGAAATATTTATTTATGGCATGTGATGCTGTTTAGTAGCATCTTACCCACAGCAGAACATCTTTCAAAATTGGCTGCTTTATCAACTAAGTGTATGTAGTATTCCCTTGTAATTTTAACAGTGTTTGTAGCATCTTCATTAGGCGCAAATACCATCTTAAGGAATCATATTCTTTCCCAGTAAATGGTCCTCATCCATTTAAGTCTTATCATGAGATTGCAGCAAGTCAGTCACATCTTTAGCCCCAATTCTTATGCTTGTTCTCGTGATCTCCCACCACCCCTGCAGTTACCTCCTCTACGGAAGTCTTACACCTCTCAAAGTCATCCATGAGGGTTAGAATCCTTCCAAACTTCTACTAATGTTCATATTTTGACCTCCTCACATGCATCATGAATGCCCTTAAAAGCATCTAGAAGGGTGAATTCTTTACAGAAAGTTTTCAGTTTACTTTGCCCAGATCCAGCACAAGAATCAGTGCTTATCCTGATACTATAGTATGACAAATTGTATTTCTTAATTAATAAGATTTGAAAGTCAAAATTATTTCTTGATCCGTGGCTGCAAAAAGGATGTTTTGTTAGCAGCCATGAAAACAGCATTAATCTCCCTGCACAACTCCATCAGAGCTCTCGGGTGACTAGGCTCATTGTCAACGAGCAAAAGGTATTCTTTCTTCTGAGTGGGAGATCTCAACGGTGGGCTTAAAATATTCAATAAACCATGCTACAAACAGATGAGCTTCCAGCCAATCTTTGTCATTTCATTGAGGGAGTGCAAGCAGAGTTGATTTAGCATACATCTTAAGGATCGTAGAATTTCATAATGGTAAATGAACATTGGCTTCACCTTAAAGTGACCAGCTGCATTAAGAAGAGAATCAACCTGTCCTTTAAAGCTTTGAAGTTCACTATTCACTTCTCTTCTTTGGCTATGAGTCCTAGGTGGGTGGCATCTTCTCCCAGTAGAAGGCTGTATATGCTAAACTGGAAATATGTTCTTTACTGTAGCCATCTTCATCAGTTATTTTTGCTAGGTCTTTTTGATAATTTGCTGTAACTTCTACATCAGCACTTGCTGCTTCACTTTGCAACTTGATGTTATGGAGATGACTTTTTGCCTTATACTGCATGAACTAATCTCTGTTAGCTTCCAACTTTTTTTCCTGAGGCTTCCTAACCTCTCTCAGCCTTTAAAAAGCAGGATAGAATCAAGGCTTTACTCTGGATTATTATGCTCTGGCTTATGGACTTATTATAACAGGTTTCATCTATTCAGACCACTAAAACATTCTCCATATTAGCAATGAGGCTGAGTTCTGTTATTTTTTGTTTATTTGTTCATTTTTACCATTTGTGTGTTCCCTATGGTAGTACTTTGAATTTCCTTTAAGAACTTTTCTTCTGCATTCAAAACTTGGCTAACTGGTACGAAAGTCCTGTCTTTTGGCTTGTGTCAGCTCTAATCATGTCTTGCTCATTAAGCTTACTCATCCCTAACTTTTGATTTAAATTGAGAGACTTGTAACTTTTTCTTTCATGTGAACACTTAGAGGCAATTGTAGGACGAGTATAAGCTTAATTCCAATATCGTTGCATCTCAGGGAATATGGAGGCCTAAAGAGGAGAAGAGGGATGTGGGTTGGCCTTTCCGCAGATTAGTCCACAAAGAAAACACGGATTGATTAAGTTCACCAGGTTATGTAGATGTGGTTCATGGCACCCCAAAATAATCACATTTGGGAACCTCAAAGATCATGAGGTTATAACAGATGAGAAAATTTGTAATATTGCAAGAACTAGCAGAACGAGACACAGACGCCAGGTGAACACCTGATGTTGGAGAAACGGAGCTTAATAGACTTGCTCAGTGCAGAGTTGCCACAAACCTTAAATTTGTGAAAAAACAAATTATCTATGAAGCACTGCTGTGCACTTTATTAAATGAAGTGCAATAAAATGAGATATACCTGTAGAGTATGCCTTTCTTCAAAGGGGCTGAAAGGAAAACCTAGGCAACTGTAGTGCTTCTGTTGCTAATGACAAAATGCCTGCTGCATGATAAACTTTCTCTTTGTATATTAATAAAAATATCCTCAGTTCACTTAAAATAAATTTTTCCTGAAGAAGCTTCCAGCCCACATTCATATTCTAAATGGAAGTTATTTGCCATAAACAAAGGCCTAAATGGGTGGTGACAGATGACACATCTGACCGACAAGTGCTGAGGAAGGAGATCAAACACAAATTTGACAAAGCAGGGGTAGGACACCACATACATAATAAACAAATGCAAATGAAAAGAAAGATCATAAATAATAGATGATGGGCACATGAATGCTGTTAAAATATGCACTTTCTGGCTGGCTGATGGATTTCAAATGGAACAGGTCCAAAGGACAGGTGAGTGAAAGGTTAGGCAAAGCTCCATGAATGAAAGCTCTGATTTAATTTTACATTCTTAAATTAGTTTTTCAGGTGAAGAATATGCAACATGGATAGGACACTACATAGACAGGAGTGAAAAAAGAAGAGGAGGAAGAGGCAAAAAGAAAAGAAGAAACTTAGAGAATTCAGTTAAACAGGCAGACATTGCAAATGCGAACTACAAACCCACAGGTGAGCAATGAGCTCTTTTTTAACAGAGGACAAATAGGCAAGCGGGAGCTAGCCAGGAGCTGGAGAATTTATTTCATTACCTTGTAGATTTTAAAGAAGTATATGAGTGTGTGAAAATGTAGCCAAATATTCTTATTCAGAGAGTACAAAATAGGCATATTTGTTGTTCTAGTAAGACAGATACTTTTCTAAATGGCTCATGCTAATCAAATTTTTTAGAAAAAAAATCTCAATATAGTAACTGTTCTTTATTTTTCATTAAAGGAGGGATAAACTGTCTCATAAATAAATTTTACAAATTATGACAATGTTTTCCATTCCAATACCACTTTTAAAAAATCACGTTTTGATTACTGAAAAATGAAATATATTTATAAACATCCCATGCTTCTCCACCCTTGGGATCTAAAATCAACTGATCTTTTTCCTTCATAGATAAGTTTCACCATGACTTAATGTCACTAGTGCTATAGAAATCTATGTTGTGATATTCCTATATTATATTATATTGCACATATTATGTGTGAATTTAGATATTGCCATGCTTCTCACTCTCAAAAAGTAAATGATGTTTACCTTTAGCCTACATTTTTGTAACTTGGTTTGCTAGTATTTTGGTGTCAGTACACGTAGAAGAGTATTTCACTTTTTATTATAGTTTTCTTGGGTGAAACCTGTAACATTTTATACCACCTTTTGACAACCCTGTACACAGGGTCAAATAAATGGTCAAGTGTGATGAAAGGAAGGTGGGAGTTTACCTATCAAGAGAAAATAGAGGAAGGAAGGTCTTAGGTTCTGATTGGAGCTTGGCAGAACATCACTGGAGATAGTTCAGCAATGTTTTGCTAAATGAAGAGAGAAAGCATCAGTAATAAGAACACTAATACAAACTCACCTTCCTTAGACTTTTCCATTTGTCAGATAGGTTGTTAAATATTGACAAGCACTGTCTCATTTTATCTCCCAAACAGCTCTTGAGTTTGCAGCTATAAGTGATTTTCATTTTAAGAAAGAGAAAAAATGACCATTAGAGGTTATAAATTCATGTAGGTACACAGAACTGGTCAATGATGGACCTAGTTCACAGACCAGCCTGACTCTGGAACTACCCTCTTACAGGATGCAAAATCACGCAACAACAAGGAACGCCACTCAGCAAGATGTCCCCACAGGTCAACATGAACACAGCTGTGGGACACTGATATACCAAGGTTATGAAATTTTATCGAGTTGTTTGGACAACATTGCCAATGTAGGTGCACAGTGGCAAGTTCTCAAAGTTAATTATCAGACCTTTGTATGATGACCATTCTGATGGCCTCACCATAAAGAGTTTAAAAATTGCTTTGAAGGGTAGACTAGGTGCGTAGCTTCCCAAAAGGAGTACTTCAAAGATGACATTGGTAATATTCAGCAATGTGTTATGTAGCACTTTTTCTAGGATGAGTTCCTAAACTTATTTGTCAGACCTTCATAACACAGCTATGAAAATGTGTGTGCAAACATCTCTTTAAATTCTTCTTTTAATTTTTTTTGGCATATACATGGTAATGAGATTGTTGGATCATATTGGAGTTCCACTTAAATTTTTTTTTTTTTTGGAGACTATGTTGCCCTTGGTAGATTGCTGTGATGTCACAATTTGCAGCAACCATAAAGTTCAAGTGATTCTTTTGCCTCAGCCTCCCAAGTAGCTGGGACAACAGGTGCCCACAACAACATCTGGCTATTTTTAGAGTCAAGGTCTTGCTCTGGCTCTGGCTCAGGCTACTCTTGAACTTATGACCTCAGGCAATCTACCTGCCTGGACCTCCCAGAGTGCTAGGATTATAGGTGAGAGCCACCACTCTTGGCACTTAAAGTTTTTTTAACATACTTCATATTGTTTTCCATAGTGGTTGTACCATTTTACAATCCTACCTATAGTGCATAAGATTTTTAACTTTCTCGTATCCTCTTTAACATTTATTATGTTCTGTTTTTGTTTGATTTGTTTTTATTATTTGATAGTAGCCATTATAATAGGTGTATTTTAATTTCAATTTTTATCATATATTGATAAATTATATATATTCCTGGGGTACGAAGTGGTATTATACTATTTTAATACTAAGCAATAAGATTGCATTAAACTAATTAACCTATCAATCACCTATATATTTAGAATTTTTATGATGAAAACACTAGAAATTTACTCTCTTAGCAATACTAAAATGTACAGAACTCAAATATTAGCTATAGTCACCATGTTGTGCAATTGATTTTTTTAAAAAATGGGATTTATTTCTCCTGTTTAAGTGAGGCTTTCTACCCTTTTACTATCATCTCCCTACTGCTTCCACCACATCCTCTAGAAACCACCTAGAAACCACCTCTAGAAACCACCATTTCCTCTCTGCATCTATGAGTTGAGTTGTTTTAGATTTATTGTGGCTTCTATTTGCACATCTCTAATTAATCTCTGATTGAAAATACTGAGCATCTTCCTATGTGCTTATTGGCCATTTGTATATCATCTTTGAAGAAGTACCTATTTAATTATTTTGCCCATTTTTAAATTGAGTTATCTGTGTTTTGTTGAATTTGTAGAAGTTCTTTATATATTTTAAATATCAACCCCTCCTTCTGCTCTTTTCCATAAAACTAATTCCCTGCAGGTTCTGTGTCCCCAGCTCCAATTTTAACTTTCTTCTTTTTGGGATCTGTCAATAGGAGCCTCTCCTGGAAGACTGGGCAGTGAGATTGAAGGGGGACCATTGAAGAAGAAGAAGCATCCCTGATGGAAATAGTTAAAAATTAACAGCATAGGGGGTGGAACAAGATGGCCGACTGGAAACAGCTTCAGAAAGAGGCTCCTGTCCAAAAGGAAAGATAACCTCCAGAAACTGCTCAATTAAGCTGAAGACTGGAAGCCAAGCCGAGAGAGAGAAGTGATCAATGTAGGTCACCTCTGCTAAGGCAAGCTAAGACTCCAAGAAAGCAAGCTTCAGGTACAAAATTCATCTGAAAAGAAAAGTGTCCCTCCCCTCTCCCTAAGAAAGCTGTGTCATTTTTTGTTTTTCTGTTTCCTTTCTTTTTTCTCTTTGTTTGCTCCTGTGGGAGACAAGTGGTGAACTGTGGACTGCTTGTCTCACCCCACAGAAGAGTGCTGTGGGAAATGGGGACTGCTTCCTCAGAGTGACCCGGATGTGACTCTGAACACTCTTTTGCTAGGCAGAAAAACTGAACTACAGTTTTCCCCACCATTCTGAACTTACAGTACAACGTTTCCCCCTTATCTGATGAACCAGAAGCCTAACCCCCGCTGAGACTGAGGGAGGAGGTTCTTGAGCAGCACCCTCATCCCTGTCTGCGGAAACAAGCACCCCACCAGCAAAAGACTCCAGGGGGTCGTGGCAAGCCTCCCTCCTTCCAGCCAGGGAATCTGCCAGCAACCACGTGGCCCCATGCCTTGTGCCCAATAATAAAGACATCTACATGGAAAGAAATACCCAGGAGAATGTTGGTTCCTGTTCTTATTCCCACATTTCTGAATGAGTCAGGCTGGCTTAGAGATGCTAAAACATCCCTCTTCTAGAAGAGGGTAGGCAGGACTGGCGGTTCTGGAGGATGGTGGTTTTTAGCTCAGGCTCACATCACAGGCTGCCTGCCTGGGCGTTGTGTGAGTTCCAGGAATAAACCCCAAATACTGGTTTCATGGTCCTGGTTTAACATCTTTAGAAAGTTTGAGTTATTTGAAGGAAAACAGTCTGTCCTAGAATTCGATGTTGAATCATTTGTCTCATGAGTTGTCACTCAACCTTGAAGGAAAGCAATGTCAGGAGCCATTGAGCTCTGTTGCCAGGATAGAGGGGCCTCTGAGGGAGCAGATGTGACAGTTGCCTTCTGATTCTGTGTCCTCCTTGAACACAGGACTTCTGAGGACACCAAGTGAGGCTTTCATAGACAAAAGGCTTTGAGTTTTTCGAAGAAAGACAAATTGGAAATAACACTTTAAAAGGAACAAAAGATTCTATTAAGTAAAATGGGGAGTCATATTACTTGTGGGTAATGAACGGCTGACCTTCCTAGAGAAAAGGAAGGAGAGAGTTAGTCCAGACTTTACGTTTTTCTTTTTGTTTTCAGCCACAGTGAAGGGCCAAGAGCAGGTGGAAAGCTGGGATATCTAGAGGTAAGGTTCTGTCTATTTGCCACGGTCTTTGCAAGGGTGAGCTTTCCTGTTCTTCTCTAAGGGCCCAGGTCCATGATCTCTGAGGATGTCACTTGCTGGATACAGTCTCTCTGGGAAAATAGAGCCCTGAGAAGAGACAGAATTGAATGGGACCTGAGGCACTTTTCAGAGTTTCTGCTCTACACATCTCCAGGCAACGGGTGTTGAGAGGACAAGTTTGAGAAGTGACTATATTACCTATTAATTTGGCTTTGGATCATCTGTGCCCTGAATTTGCATAACAACTTTGACTTCCTGGATGCTGATATTCCTCTTTGACCTGAACACTGGTGTCTGGTGTTCACATGGTGGTTTTGAGCTGCATGTGGGATAATGTACATGAAAGTACTTTATAAATGAGTCCATATACACATGTGAACCTTGTTAATATTACTGTTGACCATCAGACCTTGTCTAGGTATTGACTGATCTGATTAAATATCCCAAGCGTCTCCCATAAAGGGATTTCTGTATGATCCTTCTGCTTCTACTTTCCTTACATATGACCCAATCTCTTGGTTTCTCAGGAAGGACAGTTCACCAAAGAGGTGGAAAGGAGGAACGGAAGCCAATTTCTTCCATGATGAGGTGATTAATCTCTCTCCTTCTGTCCTGGACCCTTTTAAAAGCATTTTCTATACTTTCAGGGATTCAGTGCACCTGCCGTAGTCATGGGACGGGGTGGCTACGTAATGGGCATGACAGTGAAGGCCTTGGGGAGAGCTCCTGTGATGTCAGGGGTGGGGGCAAGGTGAGGGGGTAGCAGGTTTCAGATGCTCCCACCCCCACAAGGCAAGCAGGCCCCCATTTCCTTGTTCTGGTCCTGGCTACAGCTCTCTTCCTCCTGTCTACTGCAGTCCCTGGGGTCAGCATTGTGACACCATCACATTTGGGCAAATATTCCCAGGAAGGGTGCTTTCTGACATCTGTGCCAAAACAAAAGAGATCACGGGAGTGCGATTACACACGTCTCAGGAAGATACTACTGACTTCTCTGGGTCATCTTCAGATTCTGAACTTTCCCACACAGATTCATCCTCCACTCTGGACTCCACCTTCTCAGAAAGCTCTTCTGGAAACCTAATGCCAGCCTCTCCACGGGATCAAGTTCCACCTCCACCTTCTCCTTTCTCACCTCACCTGAAGATCCCCTCACCTAATTTTCCTTCACCCCCATCACTCGGTGACTTTCTGCCCCCAGACCCTGTTTCTCTCTTGTATTCCAAGTTCCCCGTGGACCATTCCCTATCCCCACCACATTCACACTCAGGGAGCAGATCCTGGTCTCAAATCAGAGGGCCCTGTGTCTATGAACACCATCTTCAGAAGCAAACCCAAACTTATCCAGGAAGTTGACCTCTTACCAAAATTATCCCAGACAAAGGATCCCACTGATCCTGGTGTTCACATACCACCAACACTGTCTGTCTGCTTCATCACCAAGAGACAATTCCACTGGGACCCCATCTAAACCAATTCACCTTTCTCAGGTTTCTTGTCTGGGAGAACCTGAAGCCTGCAACATTAACCTCTCCCTTTCCAACCCCGATTTTGTGTCACTCTGGAGAGACGTGTTAAGAAGAGGGGTGATTTCCTGATCTGGAATGAAAACAAAAACAAAATGAGAGTTTTTCCAGAGCAGCATAAATCAGACACTAAACTCACCAAACTTCAACTTACTAAATCTTCCAGCAAACATGTCCACCTCAACTGCTGATGAGCATGATTTAGCAGTTCCCCTTACTCTGTGCACCCACATAGATGGAGCAGATGAGCCACACCTGCATCAGCAGCCCCCACATTCTAAGACCTTGGAGGTCATGCATGGCCAGTCTCAGACCCAGCTGCAATCCCCACTCCCAATCCCACCATCTGAGCCTCTGTCCCAAATGAGGCTCTGTGGAGTGGGTGTACATGAACAATAGAAAGAGGCCCGGTGCCTTATGCCATCTGAAATTCACCATCTAGAATGGAATGTGCTCCAGAAACAACAGAAAGTTGAGTGGGGTTTAGCCTCCATGGTCAAGAAATCTCAGACAGACTTGTGCCCTCCATGTCCCAACATTACACTGACTAGCCAGTCCTCCAGGCCTTATGTTCCCATCTGCATCCTTCCTGGAGATTTTTCTCTCAGCACTAAGCTTCAGAGGAAACTAGAGCACCACCTTCAAAACAGGCTCATCCAACACTGGTGGGGCTTGCCCCGCAGGGTCTGTGTCACTCTTCAATCCCCAGAGGGACCCTCCTGAGACATCTGAGTCCAAGTATTATTATGGACTCTCATGGATCTCTTTATATAAAAGTCAGAGCAGTGAAGATGCAGAGAGCTTTGGACTGAGTCACTCCCAAAACTCCCATGAGAGATGCTGAGAAATGTTGCTACTAAAGAAGGATATGAGAAAGGATTAGAGATGTAACCTGGATAATGGTGTAAAAGATGAACTGTTGACAGACACAGAGAGGTATTCAGGGCAGGGTCTGGAGACTAACATGCTGGGTCTGTCCAGGAGCAATTCAAGAGCCTCTTTTGTTAACTTATATCTGAAAAAATCAGAACATTCCCTCACAGGACAAACTACCATGAAATTTGTGCAAATCCATGAGGGCCAGATTTCTGGGACTATACACCACTCATGGATTCCAAACAAAGAGACAGTGCATCCTCTTGAGAATTCTCACAGCCAAATAAAATACAGAAATTTGGCACCACTGATGGCTAAGGACACATCCCAGAATCCTTCCCAGCAGGTTTGCTTCCTTAGCTCCAGTCAGAAAGAGATGTTCAAAGCCAATATTGAGAATTTTCATATGAGGACACCACAGGGTCTTCCCCCCAAGGTCCATGAATTCATGGACATCTTTAACCTGAAGAAGGACTCAGTGACATCTTTTTCCTGTTTTAATTGTGTCTCTGAAAACCACCTTATTTCTGGGGTGGGTTCCAAAAAGGGAGTCTCCATATGCCTTACAAGGGGCTCTGAAACTTTTCCGTCAGTTCCCAGCCTGGATCATCTCTTTCCTGCCACCTTACCTGTGGGAAAAGAAGGACAGGGAGCCCCAAAACAGTCATTCCCTGATATTGAGATGAAAGAGAATCTTCAGACAACTGAGATTGGCAGGAGGACTTTTCTGTCCCCACCTCACAGCACCATAAGCAGAGAGAGTTGAAGCAGACTGTTCCAGTCAATAGATCAGGGATGAAGCAGCCAGCAAGGCAAGCCGAGGCTGGACATGAGCCCATGGATGTAAAAATGAGTTTCAGTGACACGGTAAAATGGTTTAAGGGGAAAGGAATGAAGAATTTGGAACATTTTCCCAATCTCAACACGTCCAGGGAGATATTTCAGGCAGAGGGGCTCCATACTTTACTAACCAATAGATACGGGCCAAATCTGTCCAAAAGGCAGGCTGGGGCTGAACATGAGCCCATGAATGAGAAAATGAGTTTCCGTGACAGAGTAAAATGGTTTGAGGGCAAAGGAATAAAGAATTTGGAACATTGTCCCAAACTCAACAGGTCCCAGGGGATATTCCAGGCAGAGGGGCTCTACACTTTACCAACCAATAGATATGGGCTGAACCAAACCCAAAGTCAGCAGAAGAAAACAAATAACAGACCTAAATGAAGCAAAACACATTTATTACTGGGGAGATTCCTGACCCTCTGGTTATCAGGTTGTTACTAGATTGTTACTGAAGAGGGAGGAGCTCCTCTGCCTGGAATATCACCTGGCCTTGTTGAGTTTGGAAAAATGTTTTGCATTCTTGATTCCTTTTCCCTCAAACCATTTTACTGTGTCATTGAAACTGATTTTGTCATCCAAGGGCTCATATCCAGCCCTGGATCACCTTATAGGGGACATTGCCCTGTATCTATTGACTGGTACATTCTGCTTCTGACTCACTTTGCTCATGGTGCTGTGCTGAAGGAAAAGAAAAGTCTGCCTGCCAACCTCAATTGTCTGAAGGTTCTCTGTCATCTCAATGTCAGGGGTGACTTTTTGGGGGCTCCCTGTCCTCCTTTTCCCATTGATGAGGTGGCAGGGGGATGATCCAGGGGAACATGGAGACTCCAACTTTAGAATCCACCCCATAAATAAGGTGGTTTGAAGATGCAAAAGACTTTACTGAGTCCTTCTTCAAGTTATAGACTTCCATGGATTCATGGACCTTGGAGAAAATCCCCTATAGTATCCCCAGAACACTTAATATGGGCTTCAAACTTTTCTTTCTGTCTGACACTAAGGAAGTAAACCTCCTAGGAAGTTCAAGCAGCTGTCTTCAGCCATCAACAGTGCCAAATTTCTGTATGTTATTTGCCTGTGAGAATTTTCTAGATGATGCACTGTCTCCTTGTTTGGAATCCATGAGTTATGTATAGTTCCAGAAATCTGGCCCTCATGGATTTGCTCAAATTACGAATGAGTTTGTCCTGTCAGGCCATTTTCAGGTTGTGTCAGACATAAGTTGTCAAAAGAGGTCCTTGAATTACTCCTGTACAAACTCACTGTGTCAGGCCCCAAACCCTCACCTGATGACCTCTCTGGGTCACAGATCATCTTTTACATGATTTTCCAGTATTCTTCCCTGATCCTTCCTCACATCCTTGGGTGAAAACATTTCTGAGCATCTCTCATGGGAGCTTTGGGAATGACTCAGTCCAAAGCTCTCTGGATCTTCACTGCTCTGACTTTTATATAAAGAGATCCATGAGCGTTTATAGTGACACTTGGACTCAGATGTCTCAGGAGGATCCCTCTGGGGATTTAAGAGTGACACAGACTCATAAACACTGCGAACTAGGCCCCACTGGTGTTGGATGAGCCTCCTTTAAAGGTGATGCTCTACTTTCCTCTGAAGCTCAGTGCTGAGAGGAAAATCTCCAAGGATAGAGATGGGAACATAAGCTTTGAAGGACTGGCTAGTCAGTGTAATGTTGGGAGGTAGAGGGCACAAATCTGCCCGACATTTCTTGACCATGGAGGCTAAACCTCACTCACCTTCCTGTTGTTTCTGGAGTACATTCCATTTTGAGTGATGAATTTCAGATGGCATAAGGCACTGGGCCTCTTTCTATTGTTCCTGTACACCCACTCCACAGAGCCTCATCTGGGACAGAGGCTTAGGTGATGAGACTGGGACTGGGGATTGCAACTGGGTCTGGGACTGGCCCCAGGTTACCTCCAAGGTCTTAGAATGTGGAGGCTGCTGGTGCAAGTGCAGCTTGTCTGCTCTGTCTTTGTGGGTGCACATAGGAAGGGAACTGCTGAATCATGCTCTTAACAATTGAGGCTGATAGTTTTGCTCAAAGATTTGGCAGGTAGTCTGACTTATATTGCTCTGGAATAGATCTGGTTTTGTTTTTGTTTTTGTTTTCCTTCCTTTCAATTTCAGAGAAGGAAATAACCCCTTTTCTTAATATTTTGCTCCAAGAGTGCCACAATGTCAGGGTTGGAAAGAGAGAGGTTACCATGTTCTACAACAGCAGTTCTCAACGTGTGGGTTGTGACCCCTTTGTAACAATGAAAATATGTCCTGCATATCAGATATTTACATTATGATTCATACCATTAGCAAAATTATGAAGTAGCAACAAAAATAATTTCATGGTCGGGGGTCACCACAACATGAGGAGCTTCATTAAAGGGTCGCAGCATTAGGAAGGTTGTGAACCACTGGTCTACAATGTAGGCTTCAGCTTTTCCAGCAAAAGATATCACAAAACAGTGGGGGATAAGAAGCTTAGCTCTTTCATAGAATTACACTGTGACAAGTTGAAGGGGAGGGAATAAGTCATTGGCATGAGCCTGCCACAGGGAGAACTCTGAGTCACAAGCCTTGGAGTGTGTCAGTGCCTCTGCTTGTTGGGACATAAGTGGGCCATGTAGTGCTGTCTGGAGAAGGAAGCTTTGGAATAAGCTTCCACGAAATCATAGTTCATTTAGATTGAGTCAACATGGAAGTATCTGGTGATGGTAAAACCAACAGTGCTAGTGGTGTGTGATAATGTTCATGGGATCAATGGGATCTATTGTGTTGGACAAATAAGGTAAGGGGTCAACGTTCTGGTGAGAGATGGGGTCAAATGCAAAGATGGTCTTTAAAGGCAAAGTGGCCAATGCTAGGAGAACAGAATCTGTTCCCTGAGTGTGATGTGGTGGTGGTGGGAAAGGCAAGTGGCTGGAGTGAGAAATGGTCTGAATACAAGGGAGGAACAGGGTCTGGGGGCAGAGAGTCACTAGGAATGGAGATGAAGATAAAGTAGGCAAGGGGGTCATCAAGTCAAGTGAGAAAGTGAAAAGTGGAGGTGGAAAGGGATCTGGTGGAAGGGCTGGTATTAGTTATTCTGAAGACTTTTCTGAGTGTGTAGAGTCCAGAGTGTAGGATGAATCTGTGTGGGAAAGTACAAAATCTGAAAATGACTCAGAGAAACCAGTAGTATCTTCAGGGGATTTCTGTAACTGCACTTTCATGATCTTTCTTTTTTTTGCCTGCTACAGATATCAGGAAGCAGTTTGGGACAAAATAGATGCTAAAATGTTATGGTATCACAGTCTTGACCCCAGGGGCTGCAGAAGGCAGGAGGAACAAAGCTGCAGCCAGGACCAGAACAAGGAAATGGGGGCCTACTTGCCTTGTAGGGATGGGGCCACCTAAGATCTGCTACCCTTCACCTCGCCCCCACCCCTGATATCACAGTTCACTCTATGGCCTTTCCCCAAGGCCTTTACTCCCATCCCCCTTCCCATCAACACCCCCTCCATGACTCGGGTGGTTGTACTAAATCCTTGAATGTATGGAATATTCTTTTTAAAGGGACCAGGAGAGATTAATCATCTTATCATCATAGATATTGGCTTCTCCTCCTTTGCATGTCTGTGGCAAATTCTTCTTCCTGAGGAGATTAGGTTACATGTAAGGAAGTTAGAAGCAGAAGGATCATATAGAAGACCCTTTATGGGGATATTAAAATAAGATCAGTAGACAAGGTCAATACACAGACAAGGCCAAATGGTCAACAGTAATAGGGACAATATTCCCATGTGTATGTGGCCTCATTTAGAAAGTAATTTCATGTACATTATCCCACATGCAGCTCAATACAACCATGTGAAGCCCAGACAGACATCAGTGGTCAAGTCAAAGAGGAATCTGAGCACCCAGGAAGTCAAAGTGGTCATGCAAATTCAGGGGACAGAAGTTCCAAATCCAAACTAATAGGTAGTTCTTACTCAACATTCTCTTTTTTTATTTTTGAGGCAGAGTCTCACTTTGCCACCCTCAGTAGATTGCCATGGCATCATAGCTCACAGCAGCCTCAAACTCTTGCTCAAGCAATTCCCTTGCCTCAGCCTCCCACGTAGGTGGCGCTACAGGTGTCCACCACAAGGACCAGCTATTTTTAGAGACAGGGTCTCACTCTTGCTCAGGCTGATCATACCTGTGAGCTCAGGCAGTTGACCTGTCTTGACCTCCCAGAGTTGCTAGGATTACAGGTGTAAGCTAACATGCTTGACCTAGACATTCTCAGCCTCATCTCAACACTCATTGCCCAGAGATGTGTACAGCAGAGAAAATGGGGCTATGTTTTCCCAGAGAGACTATATCTAGCAAGTGACACCCTTAGAGATCATAGACCTGGGACCAGAAGAACAGGAAAGGTCACCCTTATGGAAGCTAGGGTGAGTAGATAACCTTACCCGTCAATGTCCCACTTTTCCAACTCCTGATGGCTCTTCACTGTGGCTGAAAACAAAAAGAGAAAGGTAAGTCTGGACTCACTTCTCTCCTTCCTCTTCTCTAGGAAGGTCAGACATTCATTATCTAGGAGTAATATGACTCACCATTATAATTAAGTGAAATTTGTTCTTTTATTAATTTTTAAAACTGATACAATATTTCCAAATTTTCCTTCTTTGAAAAACTCAAAGTATTTTGTCTGTGAAAGCTTCACATGGTGTTCTGAGAAGTCTTATGTTCAAAGACAACACAGAATCAGAAGACAGTTATATCTGCTTTCTCAAAAGACTTTGTATCCTGGGCACAGAGCTAAGAGACTATCAAAATTGTTCTCCTGATCATCCCAACATGAAGTAAGGCTTGGTCAAGTGACACTTGACATGGAAAAGTGATTCCACATCCAATGGTAGGAGAGACTCTTTTCCTTCAGATAACTCACACTTTCTAAAAATGTTAAACAGGACTATGAAACCACTGTGTTTGGGATTTATTCCTAGAACCCTCCACCACACCCTGATAGGTAAGCTGGAGCTGGAAACTTGGTCCTCCAGAGGCCCTCATCCAACCCAACTTCTCCCCCAGAAAAGGGATGTTCTAACAATTTCTAAGCCAACCCTTCTCCTTTAGAAATGTGCACACAGGAGTGGGAACCCACAACCAAGGGTTTCTCCTGAGTGTTCCTTACCATGTAGATTTCATTGTTTTTCTAGGTGGTTGATAACCATGATGTCATCATCTGTTGCCATGTTTGAACAAAGAGAAACTCCAACCTAGCCAGGAAGGGGAGTTGGGAGTACATGTGCAACAGTGCCAAGCAGAAGCTCAGCCATTGCTCAGTCTCACAGTTCAGACAATGGAGCCCAGTGTCCATAGTCTGCACAGTAAAGCTGCATGAAGTAACTGAGGGCTGAGGGTGCCCATGCTTGCCTATAGCCCAGGCCAGTATCACAGAGCACAGAAGAGTTACAGAGGCTTTCTGGGGTGGCAGAGGGGATGACCAGAGGAGGGTGTGGCATAGCCACCCCAACTCAGCATATCCTTCCTCTCCTTCTGGGTCTTCGGGGAACCTCTGCCTCCCCTGCCATCTTATCTTCCAACCTTATCTTTTCTTTGTACCATATATCTCCTTAGTGTAATTTACTATTTTGTTTCATCCATAATCTGCATAGTACCTGAGTCCCTTGTTACTGGGAAGAACCCTTGAATTTGACCTTGAAAGTCTGCATAGCACCTGAAAGCTCTGCTTGTACCTCACATTTATACTCTCCTGATCAGTTGTATCCTCATGTTCATGCTATCTATAGAATGCTTTTGTCAGCTTTCTGTGTAGGAAGACGTTGCCTAGTTCTTGGCTCCCAGTGCCAAGAATGAGCACTGTGCCTAGCTGATGATGGAGTGATCACAAACGCAATGCAAACACTGTCAACACACTCTCATTACAGAATACAAGCACACAAAGTACAAGAAGCATACGTCTTAATAGTGAGACGGGTCCCTCTCTGTGAGGGAGAAGACAACTTAAACTCTAAACACAACCTTCTTATATGCCTTATTTATCCCATCTTTCCTCAGCAGGATTATCTCTCATGTCCTGCCTTTAGGGTAACTGATAGGTTGACTTTATATAACCAACATTCCAGCAGCATGCATCTTTTCCCTGAACCTTTTAGAAGAATGCATGGGGTTTGATATTTGCAAGTTTAATTACATAAAAATGGTCCCAATGGGTCCAGGTTAGTATAAGGTCACTTGGGGCTCCTCATTATCTGTTCCAACAGGGAAATAGTCCCTAGGCAGTAATTTGGTTCCTACTCCCAGCTCTTTAGCCATACTGCTCAGTCTTCTGTCCTGATGAAGGAGAGAACCCGGGGGTTGGGGTGTTATGTCTCCTCCTAGGCCCAGCAGCTCTTGCCCTGCCTGTCAGGGAGAGAACTTGGGGGCTGAGTGGCATGTCACCTGTAGAGGGAGAGAGGCCAGGGACTGACTTTGTACATATAAACTCTTGGGCAAAACAGCCCCGAAGTGTGGTACCGGCTCTGATTGGCCTTGATGTGGTGTGACACTGCTAGAGTTGTTGCCTGTTTCCACAATTGCTGCTGTAGTCCCCTCCTCTTGCTGCCTGTGGCTCTGGCCTCCAGGGTCACAACCAAGATAACACTTCCTAGAGTGGTGCTTTTAATGGCTGCCTCCTCTGTAGAGCTGGGCTGTTCCTGTGTGGGACCATGCTCTAGTGCAGGATGGGGCCTGACATTCCTTGCTGAGAAACATCCAGCTTGAAAATATTTTAAGATTTGTGCTGAAGATCCATCTTCTGTACCTGCTTAAAGCTGAACACTCCTCATGCTTCATGGTCCCTATAGAGAGGCTATAGGCAGAAGGTGTCCACAGCAAATCCAGGGGTTCAGAAAACAACAGAGTGAAAGGCTTGATGATGTCTAGGGATGGGAGGAAATCCTCAAGGACTGATGGGTGTCCAGAAGAAAAAATTTAATCAGGTGGTCAGCAAGACATGGTGCAGATATCAAGCAATGCCTCTGCCAAACAGATCAGGGCTATCCCTCAATCCCTGAGGAAGGATGGTACACATCAACTGTCTAAACCTCCATGTGGTAGGACCTGCCCATTCAAAACAAAACAAGAATTGACCGGATGTCAGGAAATCAAAAAGCATGCTTCAAATCTAAAACAGAAGTAAGCTAATCTTGGTGAAATCCATGTGTTAATTATATATGTATTTGAGACCAACAGGTGTAGATGCAGGACTGTCTGATTAATAATTCTCAAGTCCTGAACAAGTCTCTATTTCCCATTTGGTTTCTTTACTGCCAGCATAGGATTATTGTGAGTAGAAGAATGTTCCACCACCATCTCAGCTTTTAATGCTTGCTGTATTATTGGGGCAACTCTCTGTTTCCCTTCTGAGGACACTGGATACTTTCTTTCACAGGGAAGGGGAACTTGAGGTTTGAGAATCACCTTTATTCACACTCTTCCCTGGTTTCAGGTCAGCCCAGTCCACAGGGTCTATGCTGTCTCGGCTTGTAGGTAATTGTTGTTTTCCATTAAAACTATCTCAAGTGTTTCCCATCCACATAACGTTATGTGGTTGTAACTGCAATTGGAAGCCTAATTTGACTAAAATTCTCTTCCTAACAATGAAAATGGAACCTCTGGAATAAATAAAAAATGGTGGGTTCCTAATATTCCTTCTTGACTTCCTAATACAGTGGGGGTGTAATAACTTCTGGTGGGGCATCTATCAATGTCCACACGTGTAGAGGATCAGGATGATAGGATCTTCCAGAGGTAATTATAAGGGAATAAGTGCCTCCCCTGTCAATTAGAAAAAGTATTTGATTACTGACTACATCCAGAATTATCCCAGGTGATTCTTGTGTGATCTGCACGATCTGAGTGAGCACCAGCATCAAACTCTGGCCCCTTCAGGCCTGGTCATTCATGACTGTGGCCACCAAGGTTTGGACTCCCTTTTGACCCCCATGTTTAAAGACGGTCCCATGCACAACGGCCTGCTTATCTATATTCAGGACAGGGCCACCTGTGTTTCATGGCTTTTCCTGTCTCACCTTTGGCCCTTCTATAGGTGTCTGGACACTCTTTCTTAAAGTGTCCTACTTTCCTGCACCAGTAACATGTTTTGCTACTATCTCTAGGGCCCCACAAAATAGCTGGGGAAGCTAATGCCCTAGTAGCCACCCCTAAGAACTTGACTTTTTCTCTGTCCCTCTGTGTGACCTCCACTTCCCAGTTGTTCAGGCAGAGGAGGCCACCAACAGTAGCTTGGCCAACTTTCCAAGGTGAAATTCTACAGTTCCCTATAGATATCAGAGTAAGAATTGTTAATGTAGTGAGTATTTATTACTATTTCTCCTTTGACTCACCACGGGCCATATTGGCACATCTTTTGATAGTTTGAGTAATTCTTTCTGTGAACATTGCTGGATGTTCCTCTTTTCCCTGAAAAACTTCTGATAATTAGGAAAAGTTAATTGCTGTTACCTGAGTAACTTCATGCCCCCACCAGACACATTAACACAGGGATGTGGAGCTGGGGTCCTCTTTGACCCAGTTTTTAATCTCCCCGTTCTCCAGATCCCTCTGAGGAACTGCCTGATTTCCAGGTGAGAGTTGTTGATTTAGGGCATAGAGTTGGTCCCTGTAGACCTGACCAGCAGCCCAAATCTTTCTCTCATCTAATGAACAGCAATGTGAGAGTAAGACCCACATGTCCCTCTAGCTTAAATCAAAAACAATAGCCAGGTGTTCATATTCCTCTGTGAATCCCCCACAGTCACCAGAGAAGCTCCCCAACTTTTCCTTACACCTCTTCTGTTACCCTATTGAGAAAGGTAGATGAATCTTCACAGGCTGGTCCCGGGGGTACTGACAGTTTCAATAAAGGACATACAGAGAACAAGTTAGGATCTGGAAAATGGGGATAAAGGAACGAGGCTGGATCATCTGCTGGTTGGGCCTGAGGCTCCTCTGGGGCCAAAGCAGTAGCGACAGCCCTCCTATTTTCACCTGATCCATGCCCCAAAGTCTGAGGCCTGTCCAAAGTCAAAGAGTCATTCGGACCTCTTTTATCCCCTAAGCTGACACTTTCCCACACACGTTTCACAATATTGAAGTTTATTCCTCAGGTAAGTCACAGCCGGAAGATAGGGAACCTATGAGCACTTTCCCTCTGTTCCAAAGCAGAGATCTAATTGTAGGGTTTTGTTGAGGTTAAGGCTGCCAAGTTGGAGCCAGGACTCTTCATGTAGCAGCTGATATGGATTCAGGCTGTGTTGCAACCTCTCTTTGAAGGCTGTTGAGTTCCAGGTTCTTCCATTTTTTTTTAACAGCCATTCCAGGGGAGAACTAGTGTGGACTGAGGCTGCCTATTCCAAGGTTTCTATGAACAGTAAAGAAAGAGTAGGCTCCCTGCCAGAATAGGTGTTCCCACAACACAATCGGTAGAGAAGAGTCAATGGCAGGCAGGTTTCTTAGACCCTACCCTGATTTCTCTGTTAAATGAGACTGGGTAGCTTCATTAGGCCCAACCTATGCCTCCTCAGGTCCCCACTAGAATTAGTATCTTTAGTCCAAGTACAGTATCACTGATTAGGGATGTCACAATTTGTGACCTCCACTGCCAATCCCCCTTGCTCACATATCTTGGGCACAGCATGGGGAAGTCCCTACCTTTGGCTGCCAATAACCTCCTTCTGGTCTCCTCAGGACGGATTCTAAGGACGTGAATGCTCCAATTCAGGAACGATAGATAAGAAGGGAAATTAAGGTAAAGAATGTCTGCCCTAAGCCAGAAATTGCAGTGACCTTTTACTTAGGACACCTGCACCTCTTCTCCTTGGATTTAACCATTGCATCACCTCTTTAACTTTTTAATTGTGAGGTTCTATTTTAGGCCAGAACTCAAATTTGTACTTAGGAAAACTAGGGAAAAGTTAGAGAATGATATCTCCATATGCATCCTCCAGCCTTATTATAATGCTATCAGAAGTGGCCATTCCCATTAACTTCTGAGTTAGAGTTTAACAAATTTTCAATTTTTCTACACAAATGTCATGTGCAATTTTCTTTCACAAACCTGACCACAAGTTATACAGACTCATACACAATGTGTCTGGACTATACACAACGTGTCTGGACTTTCTATCTTTGTGCCAAACTTTCCTTTTTACCTTACTGTTCAAAAAGGTATCTTTATTTCATTAATTATCTTCACATCTCTCTCTTTCCTAATTTTTCCTTTCTCACACAAACCTATTCCCCTCTGTTCAGTCCTTTATTTGTACAAACATATTTCCCTATTTATAACCTTATTCATATAGCCCTTTTTAATCCTTCTTTTTTCAAATGTATATGTTGTATCAACTTTAAAATGACCCCAACTTATCCCTGGCCTGTGAGATATTTGCCTTTTTTCTAGGAGATGTTGAGGATGTGCCTGGTATATGAGGATGATTTACTTATATCTAGGGTCAGCAGTGGAGCAAGAAGAGCAGTGATTTTTTTGTGTGTGTGGTGAGGGACCAATATTTTAGCTGCTGTTTTTCTTTTTATATTTTTATTGATTGGGATTAATCAAGGGTACAAAGAATGTTATACTGATTGCATTTGGTAGGTAAAGTCACTCTTATAATTGTATCCTACCTTCAAGGGGTGTGCCATATACCGTGACCTCCCCATCCCCCAATACACTCCCCTCTCTTTTATTCCCCTACCCACCACCTTGTATTAGATCATCTACTGCCTTAACATTAGAATTGAGTACATTGGATTCTTGCTTTTCCATTCTTGTGATACTTTACTAAGAAGAATGTGTTCCAACTCAGTCCAGGTTAATTCAAAAGATGTAAAGCCTCCATCTTTTTAATGGCTGAATTGTATTCCATGGTATACATATATCACAGCTTGTTAATCCACTCCTGGGTTGGTGGTTATATAGGTTGTTTCCACATTTTGGTGATTGTAAATTGAACTGTGATAAACAGTCTAGTGCAAATGGCCTTATGAAAAAATTATTTTGTTTTCTTCTGGGTAGATGCCTACTAATGGGATTGCAGTATCAAATGCAAGGTCTAATTTGAGTTCTTTGAGGATTCTCCCTACTTCCTTCCAAAAAGGCTATATTAGTTTGCAGTCCCACCAGTAGTGTAAAAGTGTTCCTTTCTCTCCACTTCTACACCAGCATCTACATATTTGAGACTTTGTGATGTGGGCTATTCTCACTGGATATAGGTGATATCTCAGTGTGGTTTTGATTTGCATTGCTCTGACAATCAGGAACAATGAGCTTTTTTCAAATGTTTGTTAGCCATTCATCTGTCTTCATCAGAGAAGTTTCTGTTCATTTCTCTTGCCCTATAATAGATAGGATTGTTTACTCCTTTTTTTTTTTTGTTCATTAGTTTGAGTTCTATAGAGTCTACTTATAAACCCTTTGTCAGATTCATACACTGTAAACCTCTTTTCCAATTCTGAAGGTTGTCTTTTGGCTTTACTTTTTGGGTCCTTACCTCTGCAGAAGACTTTCAGCTTATTTAAGTTCCATTTGTTAATTTTTCTTGTTGTGATGGCTGCTGAAGTCTTTATCATAAAATCTTTCCCCAGTCTAACATCATCAAGAGTTTTCCCCACACATTCTTCTAAGACTCTCATGGTTTCATGTCTTAAATTTAAGTCTTTTATCCATCTTGAGTTAGTTTCTATAAGTGGTGAAAAGTGTGGGTCAAATTTCAGTCTTTCATATGTGATTGTCCACTTTTCCCAGCACTATTTGTTGAATAGGGATTCTTTTCCCCTTTGTTTGGTTTATCAAAGATCAGATAGCAAGTAGAGACTGGTTTCATCTCTTTGTTTTCTATTCTGTTCTATATGTCTATGTCTATGTCTGTGTCTCTATTTTTTGTGCCAATATGATGCTGTTTTGACTACTGTGGACATGTAATATAGCCTAAATTCTGGCAAGGTGATGCCTTGACTTTGTTTTTATTACTAACAATAGCCTCAGCTATACGGGTTTTTTTCTTGTTCGATACAAAATGAAGTACTGTTTCTTTCTAGTTCTTCACAATATGATATTGGTATTTTAATGAGGATTGATTGAATCTGTATATTTTTGGGGGTAGAATAGACTTATTGACAATGTTGATTCTTCTCAGCTACAAGAATGGTATATTCTTCCATTAGTTAGTGTATTCAGTATTTTCTTCTCTTAGGATTTCATGATTGTCTTTGAAAAGATCTTTTACTTCTTTTGTTAGGTGTATTCCTAAGTATTTCATTTTCTTCTAAGCTACTTTGAAGGGAATTGTGTCCTTTATTTGCTTCTCAACTTGGCTGTTATTGACATATACAAAGGCTACTGATTTGTGGATGTTGATTTTATATCCTGAGATGTTACTGTATTTCCTCATCACTTGCAGCAGTTTTATGGTTGAGTCTCTGGAGTTTTCTAGGTATAAGATCATATCATCAGCAAGGAGCTAGAATTTGATCTCCTGTGCCCCCATTTGCACTCCCTTTATATCCTTCTTTGCACAGATTCCTTTGGCTAGAACTCCTAGCACAATGTTGAATAATAATGGTGATTGTGGATATCCTTGTCTTGTTCCAATTCTAAGTGGAAAAGCTTTTAGTTTTACTCCATTCCGTATAATATTAGCCATCAGTTTGTGATAGATGGCTTCAATCAGTTTAAGAAAAGTGTCACTTATGACTATTTTCCTAAGTGTTCTTGTTAGAAAAGGATGCTGAATATTGTCAATGCCTTTTCTGCATCTGTTGTGAGGATCATATGGTCTTTGTTTTTGTTTCCATTTATATAGTTAATTACATTTATGAATTTGCATATGTCAAACCAGCCTTGCATCACTTGGATGAAGCCTAGTTGATCATGATGTATAATTTTTTTAATGCATAGCTGCAATCTATTAGGTAGCATTCTGTTGAGTATTTTTGCATTGATATTCATAAGTGAAATTGGTCTGTAGCTCTCCTTTTTACTTGGGGCTTTTTTTGATTTTGGAATCAGGTGATATGCTTAATAGACAATGTTGTGGATAATTCCCTCCTTCTCAATGTTTTAGAATGTGTTCAAAAGTATAAATTCAAGCTCATCTTTGAAGCTGTGATATAATTCTGATGTGAAGTCATCTGGTTCAGGGCTTGTGTTGTTGTTGAAAGCTTTTTTATTTTTTCTTTAATATCAATGCTTGATATTGTCCTGTTCAAGAGACCTATTTCTTCTTCATTAAGTCTGTGGAGATGGTGTGATTTAAAGTGTTGGTATATTTCCCCTACATTGTCAAATTTCTGTGAATAGAGTTTTTTACAGTATAAAGAAATAATCTCTTGTAACTCTGTGGTATCAGTTGTTATTTCGCCTTTTGTGTTTCTGATTGAGGTTATTAAAGATTTTGCTTTTCTATTTCTAGTTAATCAGGTCAATGGTTTATTGGTATTACTTATCTTTTTGAAGAACCAACATTTTTCATTAATTTTCTAAATTTTTCTTTTGTTTTTAATTTTATTTATTTCTGATTTAATGTTGGTTATTTCTTTTCTTCTCCTAGGTTTGGGATAGGATTGCTCTTCCTTTTCCATTTCTTTAAAATCATTCCTTAGGTTGTTGATCTGTTTTCTTTCCATTTTTTGGATGTAGGCATCTAATGTGATAAATTTCCTTCTTAGGACTGATTTTGAAGTGTCCCTTAGGTTTTGGTAGCTTGTGTCTTCATTGTTGTTATGTTTAAAGAAGTTAATGATCTCTCATTTTATCTCTTCCTTCACCAACTGTCATTCAGCATAAGGTTGTTTAATTTCCATGCCTTTGTGTGGGGATGACAATTTTTGTTAGAGTTGAGTTCCACTTTAATTGCCTTGTGATCTGATAAATTACAAGGTACAATTTCACTTATTTTTATTATGTTAAGGTTTGTTTTGTGTCCTAGGATAAATTTTGGATAATGAATGTTCCATGGGCTGGTGAGAAAATTGTATATTCCTTAGCTTTGGGATGGTATATTCTGAATATGTCTACTAAGGACAGTTGTTCTAGGATCTCATTTATGTCCCTTGTGTCTTTGTTTAGTTTCTGTTTAGAGGACTGGCCAGCTCTGTAAGAAGAGTGTTAGGGTATCCCCTACTCTTTTGGTGTTATAGGATACCATATTGCTCAGAAAAATTAAGGTCTGTTTCATAAATCGAGGCGCATTTAAGTTGGGTGCATAGATATTTTGAATTGTAATGTCCACTTGTTGTATTGTTTCCTTGGCCAATATGAAATATCCATCTTTGGCTTTTTTAACTTTAATTACCGTAAATCAACTTGTATCTGAAAATATGATTTTGATTTCTCTTTTCTTCTGATTTCCATTTGCCTGAAATATTGTTTTCCATCACTACACCCTGAGTCTTGCTTTGTTCTTTGAGGCTAGGTGTGTTTCCTATAGACAACATATGTGCTGTCTTGTGATTTTCTTTATCCAATCATCCACCCTGTGCTTCTTCAGTGGGAAATTCAAGCCATTAACATTTATTGACAGAATTGATAAGTGTGGTGGAATTCTATTCATCTTATTTTGTCAAAGTCCATTGTTTAGTTATATTTTTGTGTGTCATTGTGGAAGCTAGGTTTTGTCCTTTAGTTTATGGGTGTTTACTTTGCTGGTGGTCCATTGAAATGGTGTGTGTAGATAAGGTCTAAGTATTTCCTGTAGAGTCGATCTTGTTGTGGCAAATTTCCTCAGTGTTTGCATATCAGTAAATGATTTGATTTCTCCATCATTTTGAAATCTTAGCAAGATAAAGAATTCTAGAATGAAAAATGTTTTGTTTAATAAGGTTAAATGATGATGACCATTCTCCTCTGGCTTGAAAAGGTTCATTAAAGAAGTCCACTGTCACCCTGATGGATCTGCCCCTGTAGGTCAATTGGCACTTACTCCTGGCTGCTTGCAGAATTTTCTTTTATCTTGACTTTGGACAGGTTCATGGCAATATGTTTTGGAGAAACTCTGTTTGAGTTGAGACAACCTGGGTTTTGACATTTTTCTGAAAGGAGTACATTTGAATATTTGTTTATACTTGGGAAATTTTCATTTATGATATTCTCCAGTATGGCTTCCATTCCTCTGGGTGTTCCTCTTCCTCTTTGGGGATACCTATAATTTATATGTTTGAATGTTTCATGAAGTCCCATAATTCTCTCATGAATGTTGTTTCTTTTTCTTCTTGCTGCCTCTTTAACTACCTGTGTTAACTCTAGCTCTGATATTCTTTCTTCTCTATGGTCTAATCTTTTATTGATATCTTCTGCCACATATTTAAGTTCCCCAATTGACTGCTTCAATTCCTTAAGCTCCTCTATATTTTTTCTATATTCTTAATATTGTTCATCCCTTATTTTGTTCTGTTTCTGGAATTATTTTCTGTTATTTTCCACTTTCTCAACAATTTCCTTCATTGTTTTTACCATCCATATTTTAAATTCCTTTTCTTTCATTTCTAACATTTCTTTATGGGTGTAATCCTCTGTAGTAGCTACCTCATGATCCCTTGGGGGATGGGAGTTGCTCAGTTATGGTTTTCTTGTTGCCAGGATTTTTCTTCTTTCTTCCTTCCTCCTGAGCGTTTTCTTTGTGTCTGTCTCCTTACCCTAATTTTATCTTTCACTTCTTTCTTCATGTTAAGTTTCCTTGTTTCTGTCCTTAGGTGTTGAAGGGTCCTTTTGATATAGGACTAAAAGAAAGAGAGGAGTGAAGAGCAAGAAGTGAGAAAAGATAGAAAAAAGAGAAAGGAAAAAGGAAAGGGGGGATAAAAGGAAAGATTGACAAAAATAAGAACAGAAAGAAAGAGACAGGAGTAATAGTAGTATTCAGCAGTGTCCTTTGAGCCACACCCAGTATTCCCAGCTTCTAGGGTCTGGTTTAGGTTGGTCTCTTGATAACAGGAGCTCCCCAGTCCAGGTATCAAATGAGGCTCTATCCCACAAATGGAATATAAATTGTCCAAGAATAAAACAGATCAGAAAAAACAAATAACAATAACAATAAAGAATATAAAAAGAATTGAAAATAAAATTATATATGATGTAAAAAAAGGAGTATATTTCAGTTGTTATTTAAGAAATTTATGTGTGAATGATTTAAAAAAGCAGAAAAATATTTATAAAAAGAGAGAGAAAATAAGAGAAATGGAAAGGAAAGAAATAATAAATGGGGTATGAAAACCACACCAAAAATGGAGACCTTATTACTGTATGAAGTAAAAATGGAAAAATGAAAATATTATAAAACAAAACAAAACAAACAAACATGCAAAAAACCTTAAGAAATAAAATTCAGAAAAAAGAGAATAACAGAAGCGGAAAAACTAGCAAAATGGAGACCTTACTATGGAAGAAGGAAACAATGAAAAATTATAATTACAAAAAACAAAGAAAAAGAAAAATCTCAGGGAAAAAAGTTGAGGAAAAAATTAAAAAAAAGAAAAAATATATAAACATATATATACATATTGTCATATATTGCCTGGGCAACATGTGCCATTCTGGGGTATGAGATGCTAACCACGATGCTGATACAGCTATATAAAATGACGGTGCTAAATCTCTGTTTTGCCAAGGACACCTGGTACCATCCTCCTGATTTCTTTGTCCTAAATCCCCTCAGGGTTGAGAACCTACCCAATATACATGTCTTAACCTTTCCAAAATGTGTCCCTTGGCCACACAATGGCTGTCCCAGACATGCATGTATCACTCAAGTCTCCCCATGGGGGTCTACTCAGCTTAGCCAGCACAGAAAAACTGTTCTCTCACTAGGACCCTGTCAGTTGATCCAGCAAGGCAGATCTCCCAGAATGCTTTCACCGAGCCAGCAGCCAAAGAAAAGGAGCTTTTTCCCTCCTAGTGCCTCAATCTGGGATCCTGGTCACTGTTCAAGATCTTGCTCTCCTGACCAAGCTCTTCCAATGTAACTCCACCAAGTGCCTAAGTCTAAAACACAAACAAACAAATAAAGACTACAGAGAAGGCCTTCTCTGTCTGAAAACTTCCAAACTGCTGGTGTCTGCCACCATGCAAGTAATCACCCTCTGTGCTGATTCTTCACTGCTCCCAATCTTCTCTTGGGCTCTTGGAGTTTCCTTCTGTTCCCCTATGCCTGCAAAGGGACATTTCTAGGCAGAGTATACCAGCCAGAGGTGGCCAGAATCCTTTCTCCCTGATCTCACCAGGCATGGCTGCATAGGCCCTGTCTCTAGTCCTATCTTGCTTTAATCCCTCCTTCTTGTCTTTGAAGTTGTAGTTTAAGCTCATTTTTTTTCTTTTGCTTTAGAATGTTACAGGGATAAAAATGTTTTGGTTACATGCATTACTTTTAAAATTAGAATCAATTATATCTATCTCCCTGATATTGGGCATTGTTCCATTAACTGTGAATTCACCCCTGATCACCTCCTTAATTTTCATTGAATTTTGCTACTGTATGTACATACATATGTTGTTGATCATTTAGCTCCAATTTAAAAGTGAGCACATGTGGTGCTTGTCTTTCCTTTCTTGCAGTATTTCACTTAGGAAGATAGTCTCCAGTACCATCAAGGTTGTTACAAAAGGGAGTTGTTCAGCATTTTTTATGATTGAGTAATATACTCCATGATATACATAAACCATGTTATTTTAACCCACTCATGTATTAATGGCATTTGGGTTGGTTCCACATCTTTGCAACTGTAAATTGTGCTGCTATAAACATTCTAGTGTAAAAGTCTTATTTATAGAATTTTTTTTTTTCCTTTGGATAAATACTCAATAGTGGGATTACTGGATTAAATAGTATGTCTACTTTTAGTTCTTTATGGTATCTACATACTACTTTCCATTGAGGTCATACTAGTTTGCATTCCTACCAACAGTATAAGTGTTCTTTTCTCTCCACAGCCATGCAGGGATCTGGTGATTTGGGACTTTTGGATAGATGTCATTTTCACTGGAGTTAGGTGATATCCCCTTGTGGTTTTGATTTGCATTTCCCTGATGATTAGGAATGCTGAACATCTTTTCATATTTATTGGCTATTAGTCTATCTTCTCTTGAAATGCTTCTGTTAATGTCTTTTTACCCACCTTTTAATGGGCTTGATTGATATCTTCTTGCTGATTTGCATGAGTTCTCTCTAGATTATGAGTATTAGTTTCTTTGTTAAATGTACAGCATGCAAATATTTCCTCCCATTCTGTAGGTTTTCCATTTGCTCTACTGATTGTTTCCTCAGCTGTGCAGAAGCTTTTTAAATTTTATCAGGTCACGCTTATTTAATTGTGTTGGTGTTGTGATTGTCTTTGTTGTCTTCATAAATTCTCTGCCTAGGCAAATATGTCTATAAAATTTTTTCCAACATCTTCTTCCAGAATTCTTATAGTTTCATGTCTTTAAGTCTGCTAACCATCATGAATTAATTTTTGTGAGTGGTAAGAGGCATGGATCTTGTTTCAATATTCTACATGTTACTATCCAGTTTTCCCAGCACCATTTATTGAACAAGGATTCTTTTCCTCATTGTATGCTTTTGTCTGTTTTGTTACAGATCGGAAAGTAATACAAGGATGGTTTTACATCTGGGTTTTCTGTTACAATCCACTAATCTGTATTTCTGTTTTTGCACCAGTACCATGCTGTTGTGGTTACTATAACCTTGTACTAGCTTAAAGTCTAGGAGAGTGGTATCTCCCAATTTGTTCTTTTTGCTTAAGGTTGCTTTGGGTAATTGAATCTTTTCCACTTCTATATGAAGTGTAAAATTATTTTTTTATGGACCTTAAAAAAGTGACATTGATGTTAGTATTTCAATGGGGATTATACTGAATATGTAAATCACTTTGGGTGGTATAGACATTTTAACAATGTCAAAACATTGAGGAAATGAAAAAAATTCTTATAAACACAACCATCCTAGCTTCAATCAGGAAGAAATAGAACTTCTGAGCAGAACACTATCAAATAACACAATTGAAAGAGCAATAAAATATTCCTAACAAAAAAGGAAGTCCTGGGCAAGATGGTTTCACAGCTAATTTTTATCAGATATACAAAGAATAACTAGTACCTATACTGCATAAACCACATAATAACAGAAAAGAAGGAATCCTGCCCAACTCAATTGAAATACTCGCCAATATCACTTTGATACCAAAACTATGAAAGGACACAACAAAGAATGAGAACTACAGACCAATATCCCTTATGAACATAGATACAAAAATTCTCAATAAAATCCTAAGAAATTGAAGAGAATGACTTGAGCCCAAGAGTCCGAGGTTGCTGTGAGCTATGATGCACACAGCATACAGCACACAGCACACAGCCTTGGCACTCTGTCTCAAAAGAAAGGGGTGGGTAAGAAAGAAAGAGAGAGAGAAAGAAACACAGAAAGAAAGGAAAGAAAGAAATTATCCACCATGATCAATTGGGCATCATCCCCAAAATGCAAGGGTATGTGTTCAAGATACACATATCCATACATGTAATTCACCATGTAAATAGAAACAAAAATAAAGACCATATGAGCTTCTTGAAAGATGCAGAAAAAGCATTTAGAAAAAATCTGGCACCCGGAGGCCTGAGGATGGATGGGGAGGAGCACACTGCGAGCTGGGTGCAAGTCCATGGCGGGTGCCTTCATGAGGAGGGCCAAGCAACCACCATCACACTTTCACTTGCAGCAAGACACAAACAAGTCTGGCAGAGGGCCTCTGTCACGGTGATGCCACGATAGCAGCACCCTCCACCACCATCTCTTAGCTGCTGGAGTGCTGCAGGGGAAGTGGCAGTGGAAGTATAGTTCTACACTGGGCTTTTGGGCTCCAAGAAGGAGGAGGAGAGGTTGGAGCGAGAGCTCTTCTGCAAATTATTAATGCCTTCTGCTGCTATGGTATCAGTATGCATGAACCAGTAAAATGAACAGAAAGACAATTTCGATCACTCCCAGGTAATCAACAGAAACTACTTCCTCAGTTTCTCCTTCATTTGGATAAGATTCAGAAATGCATTGATCATAATCAAGAAATACTACTGACCATTGTGAATGACTGCATATATATGTTTGAAAATAAAGAATATGGACAAGATGGGAATGGAAAGATGTGACACAGATAAGTTAAAATCCACATTGAAACAGTTTGTGAGAGACTGGAGTGAAACTGAGAAAGCAGAAAGGGATGCCTGCTACCAGCCAATCATTAAAGCAATTAAAAAAAATTATAGACACATGGTAAATAGTGCCCTCTTTGATTTAGTTTCTTTAAGATATGCGAACATTGAGTTTCTCTATAAGACATTTTGCAATCTAGATTCATTTTTATAGACAATGAGTACCTGTATGTTTTCCATGAATGAGTGTTGTGTTTGTTATTGAATGCTATGTGTGAGATTGCAGTTAGTATTTAAATAATTTTTGCTGTAGTACTTACTGGGAAACTCAATTTAGAAATTAAATAATATGGTTAGGTTGAATATTCATTATCAGTGCTGTATATCTTTTTATAATTTTCTTTATGGCAAAGTAAAAAACTGCAAACATTTAATTCTTCTCCTTGTGACATACTTATAAATGAATGATGGATCTGTATCTTAGAGGAAAGGCTGTTAACATTTTTGTGCAATGGACTTTGAAGCAATCTGAGTCTGATTATATGCTTTTCAGAATAACATTTATGAAGTGAATAAAATAAAATACATTGGATTATAACAAAATCAATTATTTGGAAATACAGCTATTAAAATATTTTAAAAGTAAATTTGTGATATAGCATACCTTTTATCATGAATCACATTAAATGTAAACTGGTAGGAAGTATAATTACTGTATTATGAAAATGCTGAGTGGTGTATCCATTATTTTGAGAATCTCAACATCTAAAGTGAATTGAAAATATATGTGATTTCCATGGGTGATAAAGTTATAAGTATTGCTAAACCTAAATAAATAAATAAATAAAATTGAACACCCTTTTATAATAATAACATTCAACAAAATAGACATAGATACCTCAATATTCTAAAAGTCATATATCATAAACGAGCATCATAGTGAATGGAGAAAAATTGAAAGCATTTCTGCTTAGAACGGGAACCAGACTAGATTGCCCACTGTCACCACTTCTTTTCCACGAAGTGCTGGATTTTCCTATCCAAAGAAATTAGGCAAGAAAAAGAAATTAAATGTATCCAAATAGGGAAAGATGTCAAATTATTGCTCTTTGCTAACAGTATGATCTTTTATCTAGAAAACCCCAAAGATTCTGCCAAGAGACTCCTGTAATGGATAAGTAAATTTATCAAAGTCATAGGTTACAAAGTTAATGTATAAAAGTCAGTAGCATTCATATAAACCAACAGCAGTTGAGAATCAAATCAAAGATTTAATACCTTTCACAATACCAACAAAGAAAATAAAATACCTAGAATATATTAAACCCAAAAGGGGAGAGACCTCTACATAAAGAACTAAGGAAAGAAATTGCAGAGGATGTAGACAAATAGAAAAACATCATGCTCATGGATCAACAGAATCAACAATCTTAAAATGTTTAGGCTAAATTAGGCAAATGTCCTTTATGCAAGTCCTGTATTCTCATCAAGCCATTGGGTCTTCCAAGCAGGTGTCACATTCCATTATCAGAACTCCTAAAGATCCTTTAGTAGGTGCCAAGTAAATATTTACCAAATGAATAAAAGTTAGAGGAATAGAAAGGATGAAGACTATCTTGGCTGCTTTGGCATAAACATTAATTAAACTTGCTAGGATCACAAATTAAATTAGCTTACATCTTAAAAGGATCACTGAGTTGCCTTACAAACCAACCAGATTCACTAAAATAAAATAAAAAAAAAAGACAATGTCAACCACTGAATAATATACAGGAAAACTGGAAGTCTCACACACTGCTGGTGTGGATATCAAATGGGATAGCCACTTTGGCAAGCAATTGGACAGTTGTTTAAAAAGCTAAATATAGACTCATTTTAAGACTAAGTGAAAACATTCATAGGAAATTACCAAGTAGAAATAAAAACAACTGTCTTCATAAAGACCTGAAAATAGACATTTATAACAGCTTTATTAAAAATAGCTAAAAACAACCTAAACAACAGCTAGGTTGAAAATAACCTAAATGTTCATTAGGTGATGAATGGAATTGTGGTATTTTCATACAATGTAATATTCTCAACAACAACAAGAACAAAGTGAATGAAAAATTGGTACATACTACAATAGAAATGAATCTCAAAAGCATTATGCTAAATGAAAGAATTTAGAAACAGAAGATAGCATATTATGTGATTTCCTTTGTATAATATTTTAGAAAAGGCAAAATAGAAATGGTATTGTCAGGGACCTTTCTTCTGGTAGAGGGAAGGGATTGATTGAAAAGGAACATGAGGGAATTATTTTGGTGTAATGAGATGTTTTCTATTTTTATTATGTTAGTAATTAAATGACTATAAATTTTCCCAACTGAATTGTTCACCCAGAGTGAATATGAGTGCAAGTAATTTATATTTCAACAAACTTGAAAAAGGGGCTCAAAATGTGATATCTTGCTCCTCTCCCTTAATAAAATAAGATGCCCTATGTAGTCAATATTTACATGTTCCTTACACAGCTAGGATTACCTAATATAAATTATGGATTTACATCAAAGTGAAGAAAATTCGCATGTTGAGTATCTACAATGTCTAGAACCTTGCTGTGTTTTTTACAATGCCCTCATCCATTCAAAAAAACTCATGAGTAATAGGTTTTAACAGACCACATGAGTTATCATTCCTGTTTTAACAGACCACATATCCAAAGATCAGTTCACTTAAGTACATTGTAAAGGACAAGAATTGGTTATCATTCTTGTTTTAACAGACCACATATCCAAAGATCAGTTCACTTAAGTACATTGTAAAGGACAAGAATTTGTCTTGGGCCTTCTAACCAGATTCATCTGACTTTAAGGTTCACATACTAAACACATGAGGCTATCTGACACAAAAAACTGCAATCTTGTGTATTCTTTGTCACATATAAAGAGGATTCCTATTTTCCTGTCTAAACGCTTTCCACTTATTTTTATTGCATATTGAATAATAACCAAACTCCCATCCTGGTTTCTCAAGTTCCACATGGACAGATGCCTGCCAACTTCTCTAATACTCTGAATTTCACATTCCCCATGTGCCCCAAGCTCCACACAAAAAAAAGCTCCTCCCGGACAAAGAACTTTCACGTATTACTTCCACCTCTTGCAAATCCCCTCATTCTACAATTTCTATAAAGCGTTGTTCTCCTTCTTTGGGAGTCAGCCTAAGTGTTATTTCATCAGAGATATTTTCCTATACCACTTGATATGAGGAGTGAGACTCTCCTTTTCTATTATGTGTATATTTTCATTTTCCCTTTGCAAACAAACCCAGTATGTTGTTTGGGACATAGTAAGTACTCAATCAATATTTTGAATACATGAATTAATAAATAAGTGAATTCAAGTTAGGCTGCCAGGACCAAGTTCGGAGAGAAAAAAATCATTAAAATCTGGTGCAAAAGGCAAGACCATCCCAAACAGAGACCTTTTGGCTGGCAGAGCTAAAATCTGAGGTCTGCATATATTAATTAAAATCAATAAATAACAATAGGCTTGCTAGAAAGACAGAAGCTGGAATTAAATCAATTAAGAATGTTGTCTCTATGTAAATTAGAGACATCAACTAAATTAAAGTGCTGAAACTGGGAGATTAAAAGAATATTAATGAGATGATAGAAGCTTCTTGATAAGATTTGCAAAATATTATTTTATTTGTTTGTTTGACTTCAATGACAGCCAAGTGTGAGGAAAAGACATTTTGAAGGTGTCTCATGCCTTTTAATGTCCCATAAGTACTACTCGCTTAAGAACACTGCATAAGAATATTTATTATTCAAGTTAAAACAAAAGACAGGGTGAGTCATTTTATCTTCTACCTATACCAGGAATTAAATAGAAATTCTTTCAAAGATTAGCATTTGCCCCCAACAAATCTCGCATGATCTTTTTCAGAGGTACTTATATTACTATAACAGGTACTCTTCAAATATGGCACCCCTCTGCAAGTTTTAAGTTTCCACAGAATTATTTCTTTTCAGGACCAAATTTTCTCACTCCAAATCCCTAGCAGGAGGCTAAATTTGATGGAAAACCCTTTATCATTTCAGTTGTGGTGTCCAATGCTCTACCCGTAACATTCTCTCCTATCCTACCATCCACACATAACACCTCTGTACATACACAAATAGTATCAGGATTAATTCTTTCCTTTCCTCCATCTATCTGATCTCAGATAACACACTAAATCTGTGTTGCTTTATCTTCTGCACAGGGAGGTACCCTAATTGGGTCCACTCCACTTTTTCCCCAGGTCTCTTAAATTTTTCTACTTTGCCTTCCACAGCTTAAGATCAGGCCAGTTTTTATCACAATGAATACATGAATGGTTGGGTGAAAGAATGAATGGAAGGATATGTTGATCAACAAATAATAAATAAATAAAAGTAAGTTTATTATAAGCATAATTATCTCACAAAACTGGCATTGGGGTATCTGGGTCCCACTTAATTCTGTCTTACAGCTTAAAATGAGTGAAATATGGCAGAGTGGGATGCAGGATTTTTAAGGAGGTTCTGACATTAAAAATAAATTTTCCCTCACATATTTCACAGGAAGATTTAAGTACTTGCATTCTTAACATTAACCTGTTATGGGCCTTATTAATAAGTATTTCCTTCACTTGTTACTCTAATCAAGAAGTGACTTTCATTTTCAAAAGTGGTGAACTGTGTAATTTCATCCACAATGTATAAAATACAGCAGATCTCAGGAAGAATTCAAAAGATCAAATAAAGAGGGCTAAGTTAAAAAAAAAAAAAAAGGAATGGAGACTTACCGAAATATTAAAAGTAAAGCAAATACAAATTCAATATACTTTGTATTGAACATGCTTATTAGGAGAAAAAAACATTTATAGAAATATATGGCTAAAGACTTTAAGTAAACTCTTCATATGTATAAAGAAAAGAAAATGAACAACTCAGTTATATGTCACCAGACACAAGAAAGGCATACTTTTAGCACAGAATTCAGTGTTGATGATAGTGGGCAAAGAGGCCCCTGAGCTAAAAGGATTTTAGAGGGCCTACTAGAGAATCTACACCGTGGAAATGACTGAAGAGCAATCTCGAGCAGACATGGAGAGATTTCCCATGTTTCTGGGCTTTTTTGTTAAGCATCATTTTTAGTGAAAAGGAGAAGCAACTTGATATCAGATATTACAGTATCTTCTTCATATACATGTATATATGATGAGTATCCTTGAGTTACTTCAGATTAAATTCAGATCATCTCTGATCTTGCATTCTTAATGATGTGCTGAGGTGTTTTCTTTTGTGTTGTGGTTCTGCCAACACATAAGTGAACCAGTTAATCACTTCTTGGGTTCCAGCTTTCCTCATCTGTGAAAGGAGGGCTAGTAGTACATAGTAGATAGATAAAGGCACATTGTAAATTCCTAATAACAGAGCCCATTAATAAGGATTATTATTACTTTAAAAATCACAAAATGTAAACATTCACTTCTGTTTGGTGAACACTGCTTAAATTTATATTTCCTTGAAATTCTTTAAGTTTAGTGGTCATTAAAAGGAACATACAGAATTTTCTTTTGCTAAGAAATCTACATTTGGGAAACAGAATAATTAAGGCATCAAGAATGAAAAATGTGACCTCTTCCTATTTTCATATGACATTTAGTAAAATGAATTTTCCCAGCTGTAAAGTTGAGTAGAAATACTCTTTTAAAAAATTAACAAACATCAGTATTTGCAACATCCACCTAATAATCAAACTCACACAGCAGGACTGAGTCCTCTGAAGAGGAAGAGATATGGTGATTGTCTTCAAAGGCCTCAATTTGGAAAAGTGCAAAGAGACATGTGAGGAAATGCACCACTTGTGTTGTCTAGCAAAGAAAAAGGTCTGGGACGTAACAGGAATGTTTATTTCCTACTGGAGTTTTCAAGCACATTTTGTTTTAAAGCACCTGAAGGGGAGAGGTAAATTCCGGAAACAAGTAAAATAAGTGTCCTTGAGGATGAGAGGCTCTCCTAGTGCCCAAGCCTGTGTCCCAGAGCAGAACACTGCCCCCTGGAGCTGTGGACTCTGCTCAGGATGCCCCCATACTCACCTCTGCTTTGTACATTAAGCCCCTTCTCTGTCTCTCCCATTGTCATGTACTACCTTCTCTTTCACTTGTGAGTCTCTTAGAGAGTTCCCTAAAGGCCAGGATGCTGTTTTTGCGTCTTAATATTCCACCAGATCTTCCGTCACTTTGCCTTCTGATCAGCAGATGCTAATTTAAGTTTTAACTCACATCTAAGTGAGAGATACTTGATGCTAAATACTTGGGCACAATGCATGGGTCTGTAATCCTAGCACTTTGGGAGACTGAGGTCAGAAAATCACTTGCGCTTAGGAGTTTGAGATCAGCTTGAGCAAGAGCAAGACACTGAATCTACTCCTGGATAAAAAAGAAAATTTATCCAGGCATGTTGGGCTGTGCCTATAATTCCAGCTACTTGGGGAGTGGAGGTAGGTGGAGCCTTGTGTCCAGGAGTTTGAGGTTACAGTGAACTACAATGAGACCACTGTGTTCTATCTTGGGTGACAAGAGAAAGACTCTGTCTTAAAAAAAGAAGAAAAGAATAACTGCATATGACAAAAGGAGAAAAATACAAAGAATTGGGTGCATTTTACTACATTTTGGTGTTGAAGTGGTTTTCTTTCACATAATGATAGAGAAAAATGTTGATATATCTTAAATCTTATTTTACTAATCCTAGAAACTAAACATCTGATACCCATTGAATAGAAAAAACACTGGTTTTAAAGTTAAGCTCTGGGTCAAAGCCTGAGGCTTCCATTTGATATTTAATTAACAGGTATTTTTACATGATGTGTACTCTGCAAATGGCCTCTGTGACATGCAGGAGATGCTGTGAAGCATGAGATAGAAACTCCAGAGATACTGACCACATGGCATCTTGGATCCTTCATTTTGAAGTGTTGCAACTTTGTAGTTACTTAACTTCTTTGCGTTTTGTGTGAAGGGAATATATTAGTAATATATTATAATTATTGAGAGTTAATGAGCTAACAAATGTTCTTAAAATAGTGCTTGTACAACGTAAGCGTATAAAACACAGAAAGTGCTTTTCATAATTATTACTGTTAATTTATTTTAAGATAAAAATTTAGTGGTAAACAGCATTGGATTTTTGAATAACAGACTTTGGAATCAGATATAACTGAACTTGATTTCATTATATTATAATTATACATTCCTGTATTTGCAAAAGAGCATCTAATCTAAAAATTATTATGAGAATTAACTAAGAAACACAAAACACATTTTAGGTAGTTAGAAATCTGGGTCTCTTAAGGAAGGAGGATAAGGGCAGGGCTCCCAAACCTCCATCTCTGTGTTACCTAACTTAATTCTATCCCAAGTGATTGCTCACACCTGGGGAGGAGGGACCACCCTACCAATCTACCGATTATAACTTAGCATTCCAATTACAAAAGGATGCAGAGAACTCTCTAGCATGGCAACAGCTACAGTAGTCTTGAAGGTAACCTAGGATAGCCTTAAGGCCAATTATAATGTCATTAACTTAAATTAGGGGCCCTCACACTTTCTAAACAGGGGGCCAGTTCACTGTCCCTCAGACCATTGGCGGGCCAGACTATAGTTAAAAGAAAAATAAAACTATGAACACATTCCTATGGACACTGCACATATCTTATTTTGAATTTAAAAACCAAAATACAATATTTAAAATAAAGAACAAAAAGTTAAATCAACAAACTTACCAGTATTTCAATGGGAACTTTGGGCCTGCTTTTGGCTAATGAGATGGTCAATGTCCGGTTCCATATTTGTCACCGCTAGTCGTAATAAGCGATGCAAGTGTGCATCAGTTAGTCTAGATTTGGTTGGAGATTTCAGATGTTTCATTCTGGGAAAAGTCTGTTCACAGACATATGTGCTGCCAAAGATGGTTGCCATTTTGAGTGATGGTTCCTGAGATTAGGATATGTCTCAGAGGGGAGAGATGCATGGAAATTAGGAAGGCTGCTTGACTTGAATGCGTCTGTCAGAGAGTCACAATTCTGCAGGTCAACCAGTTCCATTTGGTAAATTGTATCCACTTTCCTTTTCCCTTTTTTTTTTTTTTTTATTTCAAGATACTTTATCCTTAAAACAGGTCACAACACTAAGCTTTTGGCCCGTTCTGCCACTGTACAAGCTACAAATGCTTGCTGAGCAGCAGAGGGGTGCTCTTTCATAGCATGTCTGAAAATTGAATAAAAATCCATGTAAAACAAATATTCAAATAGTTTCCATAGGAACACAGGTAAGTGTGGCCCCATTTCCTAATCTTACATATTGTTGCATCTGTGCCAACCCTACTCTTACAAAGACATTTCAAAACTAGCAATAATTAAGTTAAATTGTCCCCCCAAATCCCTTAATTCAAGCTAAACTTGCAGTTAACAGCTACAGAATGATATCTACACATTAATACTAGCTGAAGGACAAGTTTCTGGGTGATGTTTCATTCCACTTTCCCAAGCACAAGACACAGGCAGAGTGCCAACATCCTGCTCTTCTACTTTGGGTAGGTAGTGGGGGTTCTGGATTTGCTGCACGAGTTGCCACATCGGTCCTGACATCACATAGTAGATAGTAGGCCTCTGGAATCCAATGATAGTAGAAGCAGCAGCTACAGTGTAAGCACCCATATTTTCAAAGAGCATCCAGTCACCCACATGCATTTCTGGCAGGTCACAGTGCTCAACTATCCAGTCAAGGCCATCGCATGTTGGTCCCCATATGCTGGATGAATAATACTTCTCATCTGGTTTAGGTCTCTTTTGCAGAAGAGGCTTTACCTGAG